>APFE031087641.1:0-21525 GCA_000404065.3 Pinus taeda
ATGCCCCTTCTGCAGCCACGATACTTTGTAGGGAGTGGGATGTTTCAGCTTCTTTAATCCCAGCTTCTCCACCATCTCCACAGCTACCAAATTATCGGTACTTCCACTGTCAATGATCAACTTACAACACTTACCTCGTGACTTGCAAACAGTGCGAAACAAAGCCTTTTGTTGATCTGGTTCTGCAACTTCCTTTGCTGGTTTTAACAGCACTTTATTTAACACCAAAGCCTCTCCTGTCTCTGGTGTATTTTCTGCTTCTTGAGGTGTTTCCTCAACATCCTCAGGCTGAGCAACATAGGTTCCTCTCCCACCTGCCGGTTCACCTTCAGGACAGTCATACGACTTGTGTCCCATTTTGTGACAACGGTAACACTGGACAGTTCCCCTGCCTCGACCAAATCCTCGCCCCCTCTGAGCTGGTCATCCTTCCCTGTTGCTATTGTCCTTATCTGTTGTGCCAGCAGATTTGGAACTGCTTCCTTCCTCACTTGGGCTTGCACCTCTACCTCTGCCATAAATTTTGCCTTTTCCCCTGCCAGAACCACCTCCTCTCCTGGTGTTCTGTTTCCTGTTTATCTTCTCCTCTGCCTTCAGTGCAAACTGATAGGCTTCATCCAATGTTTGTGGTGAAATAATACCAATTTCGTCCAAAATCTCCCCTCTCAAGCCATTTACAAATCTGGTTGTTTTCTCTGAGGTATCTTCCACATACCCTGCTCGCAAATCAATTTTATAAAATTCCTCTGTAAACTCCCTAACAGTCATTCCTCTTTGTTTCAGGTTCTGCTGTACCTGCCTGTACAACATGATCTGATAATCTTCGGGTAGGGAACTTCTCTTTCAGCTTTGCTTCCATTATGGCCCACTTCTTGATTGGCTGTTTGTTTAGTCTCCTTCTTTCTGCCTGAACGCTGTCCCACCATAAGGACACATGTCCTTTCAGCTTGGTGGCGGCAAACTTTACTTGTTTGTCCTCACTGGTTTCCTCAAACTCAAAAAATTTATTAACTTCACTCAGCCAATCTAACAACACATCTGCCGATAAACTTCCGTCATAGGTAGGCAACTCATGCCTTGGCTTATGACTGGACAGCAAAACTGACTTCAACAACCTAAGTTCCGGTGTTACTCCTTCGTACTCATCCTCCTCTGGTTCAACTGTTTCTTCATCACTATTATCTTCTGGGTTTCTTCTTCCCCCAGCCTCTATCACTGCCAATATTTCCCGCAAAACTCGTATCTCCTCTCGCAATCCAACATCTACCGGCCTGTGGACTACTCGTCCTCTTCCTCTTCCTCTTCCTCTTCCTCTTCCTTCACCTTCACCTTCTAGCTGTTCCATTAGTTTTGACTCAAGAAACTAGCTCTGATACCACTTATGATGGCTTCCCGCCGTTCTCGAAATATCCTCCCGCCGTTCTCGAAATATCCTGTTGATATGACTTGACGTCCTGCAAACTTTTATGTTGACTTTATGACACTGGTACTGGTTTCGGTATATGGGTTAGGGTTATGACTTGTTTTACCGTTTGGCAACCTACATCCACCGGTTCGCTCCTATATGATCCCGCGTCCTTTTGTCAACCCATTCATTATCACTGTGCTCTGTTCTTTAGTCGAGCTCCGCTCTGCTTTGAGGGTTTCGTTCCACTGTGCTTTGACTGTCACCACGGTTTCTTTTGTGATTGTTCCCGGTCTTCTAATGCCATGGAGGTGGGTTCAATAGCTCGTAATGACCCCCTTTAACTCTGCACAGTTACAATTTCGATTTGCTGCTCGTTGGTTGGGCACTCTGGTCGGCTCTATGTTTGTTTAATGAATGAAATCTCTTCTTTACAGGTTGCCCTCCAGGTTAACGTGCTCGGCTTCTGCTATAAGGTAATTCTTTGGTTCCTTTTAAACTACTTGGCACCTTATCTTTTCGACCCTAACGAATACTGCCACTATTCTTTAGGCTTTAATGGTTACTCGTCCCTCAACCCGGTCTTCTCGGTACCAGGTAATTTCTTATCTCAATCTCCTTCGATTACTAGTGGTTAGTCTTTTAGTTATGTCTGTAGTTCCATATTAATCCGTCCTCCTTGTCTGTAGGTGCTTGGCACTGTTGGTGGGTGTGGCTCGGTGCTCTTCACTGTCTCGGCCGTCACTGATATTTACCAGTCTTCGTTCTACGGGTAGCATCCTTCCATATCTGTCTGTATTTGTTGGCTCTGTAGGCTCCGTCTGGTTTGGTTGTCATCTAGACGTTGAAACTCTTGTTGGGTTCCTTCCTTTTGATGGAAGAGTTCTCTTCTCTTGTACGTTGGTCTTTATTTTTGGGTTTCCCACTCTGTAGGGTAAGTAATTGGTCTGTTGGTCTTCCGTCTGGTGGCTTGGGCCTCTGGTTACTCTAAACCCTCGCCGGATATGTCATTGTTCCGTCGTTTGGTGGAATGGATTTGCGGAATTTCGAAACCCTCGTTCTGTACTGTATTATTTGTTTAATGGAACGCTCAGTCGCGTGGTTTATGCTGGATATCTTATGACTCTACAAATTATTTAACCTCTGTTTGCTTATATCATTGTCTATTCGATTTTCCCCTTCGGGGTTTGGGTTTTGTTCTTGTATTTTGGGCTTTTAATAATATGCCGGTTTTTGAAATGTTCTGAACAGTGTATAATGATTCATACAGTCTTAGGAACGATACAATACATGCTAGATCTATTACAGTACTTTACTCGGCTCTTTAAGAAATTGGAGGGTTCCACGAAATACCTGTAGTTTTCTATTCGCATGCACAGTCTTTGCTTTCTCTGTCTGAAAATTATTTAATTGTTGCGTCCGCTTCTCTTATGATTTTTTCTGTGTGTTGGTTGGTGTACGCCACTGGTTATCTTCTCCGTCGAAAAGTATTTTGACTGTCACGTCTACCTCACCTATAACTTTATCTGTCTCTGTTCCAATATCATTTACTCGTACAGGAAACTTATAATAGGATGCATGAAATCAATTATTACAGTGATGATAAAAAGTAGGTAAAATAAATAATAATGTCTTTAGAAATGACTGTATTTTCTTTCTTTTCTCGTCTGAGAGGGAATCCCGTACAATGACTATCTTCCTGTTTTTATCTTTATGAAACATAACTGTTCTTTGAGGAAACTGCCCTAACATAAAGTTAACTGTTTATCAGTTTGTTTTTCAACTGTCCTTAACTAATGTAATGTTCTTAAAAAAACTAATCAATTATTTTTCTGTTACTAATTCCTATTAAAAAAGTAACAGTGCACCACTATAATTATCCTAATCCTATCAACCTTCAGACAGATAAAATAAAATAAAACAAGTAAAATAAAGTCACGTAACTGACAAGCCCAACACTTGTCCAATTAAAATAAACGACTGTGTGTTCCGGTCTCTTCATGAGACTGTCAACCACTTTATGTCTCCTCAGAGCTGGATGCTCCTGCATCACCTAAACTTTAGCCTATATGCATGACCTTGAGCCTGGTCATTTTGCATGTTGTGTATCCAAATCCCTGCCCCTACTCCCAATTTGTTCACTGACCCATCAAACTCTAAGTACCATAATATTTATTGATTATCACTAGTTTTAGCAGTTTTGGAAACTTGCTCAGTGGGCAGATTTGGATTTTGTAGCTCATATGGTATGTGTTGTTCATTTGTTGCATCAATCACATCAACAATTTTTTGATCTTGGGCACTAGATTGTTCATTTATGCTTTTTGTCTGTACTGTTTCTAGGAGTTTGACATCAGTTTTGAGACACATCTCAACATTGTATAAGATGAATGAATCCATATCAGAATGCATAGAATAGATAGAGAAGTTTTGGGGTTTCTCTTGACTGCTAACCACATATTTCATCAATGTTTCCTGGTACAATCTCTTTGGGTGGCCAAAGACTAAAATGGTGGAATATGACATATCTAGTTGCAAAGATCCCTAGAGTTTTACACCCCAGGATCTGGATAAAAGCATTCCATATTTAGGTGGGATATCAGCTACCACCACATCCATTAAAATTGTTTTGGCTAGATACTGAACTAGAGATACAGAAAGGTCTTTGATTAGCCCTAGCCACCTAACATGGCTAGAATCAAAAGAAAATAGGTCTTTGTAGGGCCTTGTGATGTCTAGATCTAGCTTTTCTATCACGAACTTGGGCATCAGATTATGGGAAGCTCTTGAATCAAAGATTGCATTATGTAGCACTTTGTCATGGTTGTTTAGGCTAACATAGAATGGAGGAACTCCTCCATCTACTGATTTACCATTTACTTCAGGACCAAAAATCAACTCTGGTTGGTCATCTAAAACATTGACTGCATCTCTATTCTATGATATTTGAAGTGACTTGTTGATTTGGTCCCTATAAACCTCATGTTTAGCCAATTCAGATAGTGGAATGGCTATTTTTAACTTGCCTATTTCTATTTCTAGGTTGAAGGGTTTTTCCACTTGAATTCTTGTATTGTGGATAGCAAACTTTTCCTTTTCTGTTGTGTTTTCCATGTTCTTTTCTTTATCAGCAATGTTGTTAGGAACTGCATCTGTTTGAGAATTAACTACAACAGATCTATTTAGTCTTTCTTTTGGAAAGGAGGAAGAAGATGGCTGTAAGTCTGAAATGTCCTCTATGATGGGCTCTTTTGGGTTGAGGTCCGTTTTAGCAGGGAGTTCTATGAGGGAAGAAGTATCCTTAGCTCTCTTGGGTTGTTTGGTATCTTTCAACTTGCTAGGTTTAGGCACATATATCGTTCTACTTCTTAATTTGTATTTTTTATGAACCTCATAGACCGCTGCATCATAGCCTTCTCTGAAATCAAATGATTCTCCAGACTTGATTTGAAATTGATTGAAATTATGAGCCTCTTGATCATCCTGTGTTAGGAAAATTTGTTTCTCACTGTTTAAACCCATTAGATTGATTTGGGTGTCCTATGTTGGCTCACTAGAGGTTGAGGCTTCGACATAATTCTCTTGAAATGGAGGTTTGATGTTCTGGTCAGGGCCAACCCTTCCAACATTTGGATTTTGATTTTTTCTAATGTTTGGGTTTCTTGCTGTGTTACTTGGTTGCCCTTCCCAGGATGATTTCCTTTCAATAGTTTCCACTCTATCTCCAAGTCTGTCCATACCTTTAATGATTACATCTAGCTTTTGCTCAAATGCAGAAGGCTCTTCTTTGAAAGTTGTTCTTCTTTCAGCTCTCGCCCGATTTCGTTTGGCAATCAGATTTGCCTCTACGCTAACAACTATATTCTGCATGTCTGCTAAGCTTAGAGGGGCTCTTTCCCTTAGCTGATATGCCATGTCAGAATCAAATCCATTAGGGAATTTGATCAAGGCTAAATCAGGTGGAGGTCTAAGGTTCTGAAATAGCATTATAGACATTATTGAACTTGGCACAGTAGTCTTGAACGGCTTCTTGTGGGCCTCTTTTCAAGTTTTCATATTCAGTTAAAATGTGTAAAGGATCTTTCTTCTTTTCCCATCTATTTAAGAAGGATTGATAAAGGGCTTCCGGATTAGCTATAGAATTTACAGCAAGTGCTCTGAACCAAGTCCTTACGTCACCAGTTAGACTTTGGACAAATATCTTCATTCTCACATCATCATCATCATCAATTTCATAGTTCTCAAAATACTCTTGCATTTTCTTGGTGTGTTGTTGAGCTATATAGGAGATAGTACTATCAAAGTAGGTAATTTTGCTTTGGTAGTCTTGAGGCATAGCCCCTAGATTTGCAGTCAACTGTAAGGGAGCATATCGGTTTGCCATATTTACAGGGATAAATGGGATAGTAGGAAGGAATAAGACAACTGGAACAACAGGGACATGAGTGGAAATATGAGTAGTGGATGGGGGAGTATAGAGAATGCTTTGAGGTGTGGATGAAGAGCTTGGAGAGGTTGTAGTTTTAACAGAAAGGACTGCTGCTCTCCCAGGGGTAAGCTCAGATTTTGTAAGGTTTTGTTGAGGTATATCAAGGTCTAAATCAACAGATTCTAGACTTTCTTGTCTCCTAAGGGTCTTAGAGATCAAGTTAGGATTTTCAAAGATAGCTGGAGGATTAGGATCTAGATTTGATTTGGTGTAACGAGTTTTCTTTTTGGAGCCAGCTTTAAATCTGTTTTTGGTATTTTTTGGAAGTATTTGAAGATTATAAATTTTTGAAATATTTTGAAGGAATATTTTTGAAATATATGTGGTTTTTAAGTTTCCTTTAAATATGTTAAAAACAAGGAGACTGATCAAATCTTTGGGACAACTGTTTAGAGCCTAAAACTAGATTGGAGATTGATTGAAGCAGTGTTTATTTACTCCTGTAAATGCACAACAAAAACAATTTCAAAGGCTACCTAGCTAACTTGAGGCTCCATCTGTAGCTTTAGAAAATAGACAACAGTAACAAACAGTGGTTCAGCTCCCCAGTGGAGTCGCCAATGATGTTATCACTTAGGTTGTTCCCCAGGAAAGCTCTATAGAGGGGAATACGGCCAAGGTAACCACTAACTAGTCTTTTAGCTGCAAATTCTAGCCAATCTGCAACTAGAGAGGGCTCTCTCTTTATAATTTAGCTTTGTTTTGCTATATGTTAGGCTAGTTATGAAGCACAAGTTTGTTTGGTGTTTGGAAAGTGACATTCAGTAGAACAGAGCTACAAAGTGTGGGAAGTTCAGACCATTGGGTTAATGGAGTCAATGAAGAATAACTTCTGGGTAAGGTTTATTTGGCAAAAGGAAGGACTACAGAGCAAGATAATTGCCCATGGAACAATATTTAAGTTGGAATTTTAAGATGAAATGGGGTCAGGGAATGAAAGGAAATTAAGAATCTTTCATTAGGCTAACAGAGGGAAAAGTGAAAGAATATTACTAAAGAGCAGTTAGAATTCCTTAACTATATTCAAAGTGTAAGAACCAGGGAGACAGGAGCAATCAAGAATTCCTGCCTATGCTAGTTCTGTAGAAAACATAACAAATTGATAGGAATTGAGCATAGAGTATAGCAAAGTAAATTCTGAGTTATTCTTTTTTCCTGGAATTCAGAATATGATATATAGATGATACATAACACATAGAAACAGTAAAACGAGAGTTAAAAAGACTTGTTGATCCATAAGGTAGCACAAAAATTATGCAAAATATTCATTTGTCATTAATCCCATAACCAACAAGTTAATCAGCAAAGCATTCCAACAATCTTTATTCTGAAGAGTTCTTAAAAAATTACAGCGCGGGTCCAGAATGATATTCACCAACCAACAACTATACATCTCTTGTGGATGTATATATAAAAAAGAGTTACACAACATCTCATATACAAAATATCAAGCATTAATTTCATCCATCTACTTCTTCAGAGGAAATAAATGATGTTGGAAACAACGCATAATGAATGCAGAAGTAACTATGTTGTACTGGCCGCCTTAGGTGGTATGTTATCTTTGACTTTTTGACTTAGCAAGTCGGCTGGCTACTGTCTCGTTGATTTTCATTCCTGAGTTGCTGTCATGGCCCTGTTGCCTGTGCTTGATTCTGTATTGACGCTTTTTAGCGTGAATTTCTTCCTTTGTTACTTTGGCTTTCTGATAAGTGACCCATATATTGCAATTTGCTTTTAATGCAGACAATTTACAAAAAGAGAATCAAAACTACCTTGGCAAGACCTCAAGCACGCCCTGCCACCATTGATCTATTGGTAACTGGTGTTTTTGGAGTTTAATTAATGTCTCATCAGCTTCAGTATACCTGTAATAATTTGGCTGGACTTCAAAGAGATGTGCTATCTCATGTTCAATGTAAAACAAATTTTCTAATTTGTCATATAAAATCTGTCCAGAGGCAAGTACTATCTCTTCTGAAATGCTTGATGATGCTGTAATTTGATTTGTAGCATAGGTATTTACCCTGTGAGTGTATTGTTCATGTGTTAACAGTCTCCCATTGCTGGTCAATAAGCTGGGTAACCCTTTGCTCTGCAATACTGCAAACTTTTCTCTGAAGGCATTTATTTTTGTCTGCATTTCTTGGCACTTTCTTTCTATAGTTTGTACAAAATTCCTCATGGTCAACACCTTTTTCACTCTCAAAATAGAGTCTTTTCTGTTTTGAATATCTAGAGCTGCTAGCTGCTCCCTGGTATGAGTATTCAAAAAATGAATTAGTTGATTGGCCTGCTCGGGCTTGTTTGCCAATAATGCTCTAGCTTTTTGAGTCTCATATTGAGCTATCCCTATCAATTCAATCTGGTCAAAAATGGTATGTATTGATGTCCATTGATCAGTAATGGACTGTCCAATTTTAGCCCACAAAATAGTTTTGATTTCTGCTAGAGTTTTGTGAAGAGTAAGGTCCTTTTCCAAGGCTTTTATCTTATTTTCCAGGGCCTTTACTTCTCGTCTTCTCAGCCACTGCCATCTTAGATTTGTCATAATTCACCTCTATCTTGGCCAGCTTTTCTTTGGCTTCTTTTAACTCTGCCATTTGGAGTTCTAAAGCATTTATTTCCTTCATCATCTCTTCCATTGTCAGGCTGGCATCTAGTACTACTGTTGTTGAAGTTGATGCTGAAGCTGAGGTACTTGTTGTTGATTCTGGGACAATGGGAGGGATTGCTGCTGTAGTTGTAGGAGGGGCTGTTGTGCTTATTGGAGCTGTTTCTGTTGTCTAGGAGGCCGATTCTCCTTGTTTTCGTTGTATTGCTACCTCCAATGCCTTCTCTATTTTTGTTAGCCTTTCATTCATCCTCATTAGCAGAATCACCACGTCTTCCTCCTCTTTCTGCTGAGCAACTTCTGTGGTTTGAGGGTGCATTGTAATTGGCAGCTTGAGCTGCTTCTTGAGGGCCGCAATATCTTCTTCTTTCTTTTTTATTAAGGCCTGAATACCCTTGGGATCCTTGGGATATGTCCCAGCTCAATGATAATTTCCTCCAAGGATTTAATTATGTTATCCTTGGCTAATGAGGAGGCTTTTTCCAGTTCCAATTGGGCAAAAGTATTGTACAATGAATTCTGCAATTTATGAGCCAATAATGCTTTGTCTGCCAAGGTTGAATATATCATTTCTCCGATTTGTTTGTGTAACTCAATTTGGTCCATTGGGTGGATCTCTTTAGAGAGAACTTCCAGATTGGTCCTGATACAGTCAGCAGCTGACTGTGGCTGCTGTGTTGTAGGCCTGAAGTGACTAAGGATCATTTTTCCTTCTTGGATATCATAGGCTACCATTAGCCTTTGTTGATTGGTGGGAGCCATCCTTAGCAATTGATTGTAAAGCTGGAACCTTACTGGCTCATTTCTGGCCTTTATTTCAGTGAATGCTCTTTTGATATCTGAGCCTTGCTTGCTCTGTTGCTTGGTGGATGTAACCTCCAACCATGCTGCCTCTCTTTCTCTTGCTGAAAAGAGCTAGTTGATGTTTCCAGAAATGGAGGAATCTGTTGTTCAGTTGTTTCCTCACCCCTTAGGTTGCCTGCTATTTCTTCTGTAAATTCTTCCTTAGAGTAAGGATTCAATATTTCTCTCTTTTCCCCTTGTTGTTCTGCTGATCCACCTATGGGTGTCTCTTCTTGTCTGTCCCTTTTCTTGGCTCTTTCCTCATTGAGAGGAGTTTGTAACATAGGGATTTCAGTTACCTTTGCTTGTGTTGAAGGGCCTTGCCATTGACTTTTCTCCTTGGCTGTATCTGGTAGGTCTGCCATTGTATTTTGCTGCTCGGAATGTTGTACTTCCTTGCCTTTCCCTACAGGTGGAGTACTCTCTTGGGCAGGCTATTGTGAAGTTGTGGCAGATGATGTGCCCACTCCAATGTGTTGAGGCAATATGAAGGGGACCTGTCCAAAAGAGTCCAGGTTAAGTGTTTTTTCAAACTCTTTCATTTCTTTTTCTAATTTCTCTTCTTGAGTAATCTCTTCAATTAATGTTCCTTCTACCCATTCCTGTCGATTTGCATATTGTTCAATCTGAGGGATTTTTTGGTGCACATATCCTGTAATCTTGTTTTTGACTCTTCTAAAACTTATGAAATGTTCAGGGTCATATGGTGCCCAATGAAAGCTTTGTTTTAACATAAGTTCATCTCTTAGTATCTTATCTGCTTCTTCTCAGGCTTCTTCCCTTTTATTGAAGATAAAAGGGCCGAATTGATGTATTATCTTGAGATGTGCTTTTTTCCTAGTACCATAGAAATGAGTCAAATCTGAACTACTAAATTGTCAGTAGTATTCCAAGGCAAAGAGTCTCATAGGGACATACTTCGGCAGCTTGTAGGGAGATAACTGACAGCCATAAATCCTGATCACTGTGTGGTTTTGGTAAAAATACCAGTCACCAATGTTGTAGCCCTTTGAGAGATGTAAAATCTTCTGCATTTCAGCAGAGATCCTGTCAGGAGGAGTCATCATCAACAGGGAAGTGGCTGGGTTTATGAACAGGTCAATGAACTCACAATATGTATAAGGGGAATGGTGGACTTCATGGAATACTGAGGTCCAGAAAATCACAGACCTCCTCTCTCCTTTGGGGTCTAGTCTTTTAAGAGGAACTTGGAAACTATCAAGTTGATAGTACAACAATAGATGATATATATAGGATGTGTATTTGAACACTCTTTCTCTCTCCAAAATCATGAATTTCTCATTGATTTTATTTTCTATGAAGGTGGCATAATCATATTTGACAGCAGGGGGTTGTCCTGGAGTGAACATGGACATCAATACTAACACAATTTCATCAACATACTGACTGGTTTTGAATCCTAAAATGTAGGATATCATGTCTATAAGGAGTTTCCATACCTCATTGAACCAGACTTGGAGATAAGGAGGAGGCTGATCAGGCTGGCACTTTGGTTGCATAAAAAACTGAGCAATTCTTGTTATCTATGAGCTAGGCAGCTTGGCACCTTGATCAAGAAAAATTTTCATGGTGAGAGGAACCAGAGGCTGAGTTGGCTCAAAATTCAACATCTCATTTATGGACTAAGGAGTAATATAGAAGAGTAGAGATCCAGATGGAGCCATAATTTCTCTTTGTGTGGGATCATAATTTGCACAGCATAAATGGATGAAATCAGGGAGCACATTCACTGAAGGGAGGTAATAGATAGGCATGTTGGATTCCCAAATTCCCAGGACATCAGAATTGCTTCTGTGGCTATTTCTAATTTCACAAAAGGTTTGCAGGTGAGATTTGAAACCCATCATATCCTTAATTTGGAAGTCCTTGTTAGCAAGGGGTATCCATTCCAATTCCTTATGTGGCGCATTCAAGGGGGCAATATTCAAGGCCACTGGAGCTTCCATGGTTCACTGATCTGTGTTTTTTAACTGGATTTTGGGACTGTGTTATAACAGGAACAGAGTATTGGCACTGGGTCTTTCACAGGAATTTCACAGGAATTTTGTCAAACTGAGTTTTGTATACAAATGACCTCACTGGGTAAGATTCAAAGGAGAGACAGAGTCTGCTGATTTTAATTGGTGGCTGGAAAAACAGAGGAATGATGCTCTTTTGCAAGTGAGTTTGACCAATTATAACTCAATATTTTGGTATTTTTTGGAGATTTTGTCGGTGGGAATGGCTTGAATTGTAGTTTAAATGGGCAATTTACTGAGGAAAACTGATTTAGCAAGTTTCCTTTGAAAATATGATCACATAGCGACTTAATTTATGGAGGTTTTGCAGGCAGGTGGGTATTTAATTTCAAATTTAGTTCTTCAGGCATTTTCTGCAGAGAAATTGAGAAAAACAGGGTTTGTGGGCGAATAATGGGTAAATACCTGTTTTACAGGCGACTGGTATGGAATGTGGTTGCAGACTGAGTTGAGGGGGCCGGGTTTGCAGCGTGAACTCGCCTGGGTGATGGACTGGAGCATTGGTGGTGACTTGGACGTAATGTGCATGCACAGTCTCTGCAATACGAAAAATAGGAATAGACAAAAACCATCGTTTTCGCGAATTTTAAACAAAATTTGGGTTTGTTCGGGCTTTTTGGCACTTTTTTGGATGACGGCAGCACGACGTAAATTTGTCCTGTAGCGGTGTACGGAAGGTGTTGTGGCGGATGACGTGGCGCTGACATGGACAGATGACATGGCGGACACGGTGGACGAAACCGTAACGCGGGCACTGGCGTGGGTGTAGACATGGTGAATGACGTGAGCAGCGGGACCAGGGGGAGGTTTGTGGTTTTCATCGGACTGCTTTTGGTACGGGGGCGGTTTGCGTCAGAACGGGCCCGATGCAATAAAAAAGGTGACATGCGTCCCGGGGTACAGCGGGAAAACCGCTTTCCATCAGGATCTAATGAACGGATGTGGGAGCGGCTCCGATATCAACGAGAGCCGTTGGATCTGGAGGGTGCGATCCAACGGTTGATGGGAGGCATAGATGGCAGAGGTTTAAAAATAAAGGGACCTGCACTAATATTTTAACATTTTTCCAAATACATGCGGGTCAATACTTTGGTTAAGAGGGTTTGTGTGGTTTATGTGGGCGGGTTAGGTGTGGCTATTTATTTAACTGGGTGTTTAAATAAATTCCAAAGACGTGGAGGGTTATTATAATGTTTCTCGTAAACGCTTTAATTCCCAAAACTTTTCCATATGGCTATAGTTGCAAGGGGTGGGGATATTATACATTTTCTGGGTTTTTTATGTATTTTTATGTACAATAGGGGAGGGGAAATATAAGTGGGAGTTTTATATAATAGAGTTAACATGTTAATATGAATATGAGGGGAAGTGTTGGGTGCATGAAATTGAATCACCTAGACTTGGGTGTGGGGAGAAATAAAACTTTACACAAGAAATGTGGCTTTGAGCTTTTAAGTAAACCTGAAGTTTCACTTAAGTTTTTATGGAAATGGAGTGGAGTTAAGAGTTTGAGAAGATCCCAATCTCTTTGAGGGACGTTAGTGAATGATTATTGTGAGGGGAGAGAGGGGGAGTTAGACATGCAACATCTGATCTATCATCACACCTTTTCCATGGCACTTGATATATCCATGAAAATAGATCATATTCAAAAAAGATGACACTGCTGATAGACCTGTTTCTGCAACTTCAATCTACTTATCCATTCTACAATTCCTAACATTTTTTCTTCATTTTGATTGGGTGCACTTGAACTAGCAAACCCTAATTTTCCTCTTTTCTTTTGGCTGCCCTCCTATCTAAATCTATCCTTATCTCTTCCAAGGGCTCAATTTGAGCAATTGGGCCCTTTGCTTCTCTACCTATCTAGTCATCTGCCAAGCTTGAACTATTTGAAAAGACCTTATTCTCTATTCTAAAACAAGAAATTTAAACATGATCTAGCCAGGATTGAACTGTCTGGCTTATTCATAAATTGTGAGAAAGTCAGTGATTTCACATTCTGAACTTTCTTTGCAACATGTAGAACAGTAGTGGCATTTTGACAAGCCACTTTCCTGGTCTTTCTTTGGGGTTCATTTTTCTTTCTCTTTTCTTAAATTTTTTATTTTTGAAAATATGGAACCTTTGCAGCATGGAAAGGATGATCATATTTGGCATTTCCACAGTCAATCATGAAAAATGACACCTATTGGTATAGGAACCTAAAAAAGTGGAGGGAAAAATAGTGAGGGATTAGGGACTATTGGGAGAGATTTGTTTGGGAAATATAGGAGGGTTGTGAGGGGTTTTATGTGTGGGATAGGGTTTAGGGTTTCACCTTTGAAAGTTTTTGGAAAGGGAATTTAGGATAGGGTTTAGTAACTTTAGGGGATGGGGAACAATGGAGTCAAGGAACAAGGGGTTTAAGGACAAGAGAGATAATGGAAAAGAGTAACCTTGGTGGCGAACAAGTTTTGAAACCCTAGGCAACAGTTTACATGTGAGGAATTCAAAATGAAAGGGATAAATTTTTGTTTCAATCATTAGTATCCATAAACCACCATACCCTAGCACAAACTTGGATGAAACACCAAAATGGAGGCTTTACCTACTTGTGGAATGAAGAATTTTCAATTTGGAGGAATATTTCAATGAATTTAAGACCTTTTATCCCAATGCGCTGCGCCTTCCATGTGCGTCGCGCTAGTGTAAATTTACACTGGAAAATTTCTCCCAGTGCGTCGCGCCTTCCCTGTGCGTCATTCCTTTTTGCAGGAGACTTTTGGAGGCCTTCGCGGTGTCCAAATTGGGTGCAGGATAGCTCGTTAGAAATTTCATTGAGTCTAATTTCTAACCCAACTAGAAGTTTTTAATTTGGAGTTCATTTTCCCTATCAAAAATCAAATCTCCCAATACTGGTCAAAATGTGCCAAATGAGGCTGCCTCAAGGCAGAGTGCTATTGCAGTCAACTTTTGAAAGTGTTCCTCAACTCCAAATTAAGCTCATGATAGCTCATTGGAAATATCTTTGTGTCTAGTTATAATTTTACTCATCGAGCAAGTCATTTGTCTAACCAAGATAGGAGAAAAATTGATTTTCCCAAGGTCACTTTAGAGGTGCATCAATTCTCCCGAGGCAATTGTATTTTTGACATTTCTCTAAAACCATGACACCTGTGTAAAAAGTGAAGGAGGTTTTTCTTCCTTGGCTTATTTTGGACAAAAAACTCTCTCAGGTTTCTAAAATTCATATTTTCTTGCTCAGAAACATCATTTGAGTGAATTATTGAACCTTTCTCTGGCCTGCAAGTATCTTTGAAGCATTTTGAGAACAACAATTTGCAAACCCTAGAACTACTAACTCTTTGCTGACCAAGAGATTAGAATGGAACTGTAAATGAACTTTAAAATGATTTGACAAATAGACCTAAACCAGCAGGATAAGGCATGAGGGGAAATGACTGACAAGACCCTTCCGTCAAATTATGGCATGCCCCTAGCGGAATGCAGCTGAGTGAATGGAGCGAGACTCATAAAAATGAAATGCAGAAAGAGTTTTGATCTCCGACGGAGGATTGACAAGACCGACTCTAACATTGGTTCCAATAAGGATGGTAGCTCCAGCTCCTTGGAGGTGCCAAGAACTGCAGATCTTTGGGAGAGCAGGCAATGCCTTCGTCCATTGGGCTATGGAGTCAAAAAACGGAAACTGACATTATGCAAATGGACTCTGACTGAAGACTCAAACTGAAAACCATAATAAAACCGGACATGACGAAATCATAACTAACCAACTGGAAAGATGCTCATATTTGAGCTTATTTAGCAAACCTACCCTAATTACTCTTTCCACCACCTGGTCAAGTGAGATGGAACAACCAATGCAACCACGTAAGCATTATGGCTGATATTTGATTTCTTCCCAAATGCTTTCTGATGCTCTGGAAAGGGGAAGAATTGAAAGGCAACTCCCATGGAAACTTGGAATCAAGTTCACTGCTGACAAACTTGCAAAGCATGAATTGGCTGGATGACTTCAAGAATACTACAAAGGATATTCATAAGCATCGCCATTTATTTCCATTAACACATTACTGCTCTGGTACAAGTAATCTTCATAGCTGGATATTAAACTTTTTCTCACATTTTCACTGTCTTTCTCTGAAGATTGCAGCAAGTGATCAAAAGGATCCTGAATTTCGTGAAGAACCAATCTCTGTTGTTGATTCCAAACAGAACCAAAGCCTCCTTTATCAATCTCCTCATATGACTGCAAAATTTGGTATGGGCTATGAAATGAACAATCTGTTAAACAAGATAATGAAGGTGACCCTTGAAACAGATGATTATCAACATTCTCTTTTGTCGCATGGTTAGCTGATGAAGAAGAATTTTTACAGCAAACAAAATCTAACACATGAGCAAAAGGATCATCGAAAATTTGAGGATACTGTTGCGATGTATCTATTGAAACTGTATGACATCCTATTGGTTGTTCATCTTTTTCTTTAGAGATATTACGAATATTTTGCCTTATAAATTGAAATGCTTCATAACAAAAGGGTACAAAATTCTCTTGCATCATTAAATAATGTATTTTGGCTGCCTCACCTTCATCTGTAATCTGACCTTGAATTGTGTTTGGTGGCTGCAAATCTGGTTTTGTATCCAAAATGATTTCATCAATCATTTTAGGGGAAGATTTCTTATTAACGACCTGCTCAAAAGTTTCGCCATCTGTCTCATCCTCAACATTAAAACTGAGAGATTGTTGATTTCCTACAAGCTTTTCATTTGAAGATTTACTATGCAATTTACCCTGCAAAAACTGAAATGATTCAAAACAGAGAGGTAAGGAATCTCCTTGTATCGTTTGATCATATATGCCAGCTTCTATGTCTTCGTGTGCAACTTGACTATTAATGGCATTTGGGGGCTGGAACTCTGAATATAAGAAGTCTGGAACAAATTTTTCATCGCCCTCAAGAGGATCCTAATCAAGATTTGTCGATAGCTGGTGTCTGATTGCATGGAAAATATCTCTGATGAACTGACATGAATCAAAGCAAAAATGCAAAGATCCTTCACTTACTTCAAAATCTGCTACACTTTCCTCATCGTTTCCATAGCTGATATGCATCAGTTGATCACTGTACTCGAGCTGCTGTAAGCGAACTTCCTCATCCCATAAAATAGCTGCTGATTTGTCTGCAAGATTAGCTTCTGTTTGGAGAGCATAATCATCATCATCATACTGATCAAAATGAGGTAAATCGTCAGTATAAAACACATCATCAAGCATACATGTCATATCAGCAGGTCTTTCTTCTCCAAGATGATCTACAAAACAATCCTTATGACTTCTGAGATAAGAAACAAAATGTTTTGGATCAACCACTTGTTCATGAACACCATTTTCATCTTTTGCAGTCATTTTTCTCACCATCTCTTCTACTACACTCACCAAAATGTCAAGCTTTTCCTCTGAAGGTGTAGTTTTCTCTGGATCCACGTTTTTCATCTCTTCTTCTTTGAGCCTTTCCCTTCTGATCATTAAATGAGCCTCTACATTTACTGCATTGTTTTGCATCTCTTCAAGTGTTGCGACATTCTTTTCTCTTAGCTGAAACTCCATTTTTGGATCAAAGGCACCCGGGTAGTGTAAGAGAGAAGATCTAGGAGGGGGTCTTATATCAACCAGCATTGAATAATAAAATTGATTAAATCTGGCTGAAAACTGTTGTACTGTCTCCCATGGCAGTCTTTTCAGCTGATTATACTCTTCTACGATAAGGAAAAGGTTCTGTCTGATCCTCCACCTGTCAAGAAAAACTTTGATGAACTGCTGTAAATTTGGGATGCTCGCATCAGACAGGGTTTTGAACCAACTCTTGACTTTGCCTTGCAAAGAAAGAGAAAAAAGCCTTACATTGACATCTTCTTCATCAATTTCAAAAATGTCTAAAAAAGTCTCAACATTTTTCATATGTTGCTCAACATTGACATTCTTACATTCACTGTCAAATCTTGGCAAGTATAGAACATAGTTTTTGGGGAAAGCATAAAGAACGGAAGGTAAAACAAGAGGTTTATACATATCTGGGATTATAACAGTTGTAGGAATATATACAAGAGCTATGGGATCGGTTTTTTTTTCTTTAGGCTCATCACTTTGCAGAGAATCATCATAAGATGTAGGACACGTAAGGAGGCCAAGATCAAAGGGAAACTTAGTATTTACGCTTTTTGAACAGGTCGATTGAAGATTTTGATCACCTTTATCATACAACAAGTTTTGAAAAACTTTCAGGACAGCTTCAAGAATAGCAAAGAAGTAATTCACCAGAAAGCAGAGTAGGTCTTGAACACCATTCCACTTTGTATACCAAAACCTTGTGTAAGATCCTTCCATTTTCACAGAGAAAGAGTTAGTCCTCTAGTGGAGTCACCATGAAGCACCGATTGTTGGGTTCTTCAGTGAATGGAGTCACCAGGTGAATGATTTCAGCCGTCTTTTGTCTGATCGTTGTCCACCATCAACCATCAGATCTAAACTTGAGATATGTCCTAGGGAAAGACAATATACAAGCAAACCATTTTGTCTACCCAGTGGAGTCGCCACTATGTTAGCACCTAAATCTTCCTTAGGTTGAAGGAAGGCAAAATTCAGGGTAACCACAAACCACGCTCAGTCTGGTAGCTAGCCCTACCAGAACAGGAGAGGGCTCTCTCCGTGTCACGCTTAGTGAATAAATAAACAATATGGTATGAGATGACTTACTATGAATATTGATTTTAGGCTAGGTAAATAAATATGGAAACAAGAGGCAATTTTTGATAAATGACTGAGTTTCTGGGATGCATGGGACCCACGAACAACATGAGCAGAGAATTTAACACAAAGGCACAGATTACTTCATGAGGCAAGACAGGCGGAAAGTCTAGCAATTAAATTTGAAATAATGCGAAATGGAAAGATTGTTTAGGAGGGTGAAAAGGGCATAAATACATGAATCCTTTTCAACAGAAGAAGAACACAGAACGCAAAACTTTCCCAAAGGCAGAGTAATAAACATGAATTCTACCTTTTCTTACTTAGAACATTTCACTGGAAATGAATATGAATGAACTGTGAAACATAATGAAATACATATGAAACAGAAAGATAATACATTTGCTACACTCACACCACATGAATCTCATGAAGCAGAGCTGCTACCTTTCATTAATTCTCTGTCAAAATATATAATGAGTAACTGAGTTTCTCTCCCACAGTCTCCCATAAATTACAACCCACCCTTTGTAAATGGTTTTTCATACAATAAATAAAATTTTCCATTAGGAAATGGAATGACCCAAAGTTGGGGAGTTTTTCAAATCATTACAAACTGGAAATGGAAAGCCAACGATTAGTGATAGGTGCAGTGTTACAAAAATGACAAAACTGTAGCGTAGATTGGTGGGTGACTGCTCGCCTTCCTTTTGCCGCTTGGATAGAAGCCAACCTTTAGTGAAAATACTTTTTAGAATTTGCTTTAGGTGCCAGGAAAAATTTAGTGTAAATGAGCGGGCCCACTTGGAGAAAATCGCGAATCGAAATTTCGCGGAGCGGAAGTGATTTTGGCCTTTGGGTCTCTATGCGCCGCGCCCAAAACTGTATGCGTCGCGCCACTTTGGAGGCGATTTTGAGGTACTTACTGAAGTCCAAATTGTGCCCAAGTGTGCTTGTTAGAAATCCCTATCTGTCTACTTTCCAAACCAAGTGGAATTTATAAATATGGTGCTTATTTGCCTCTCCAAAACTTCAATCTCCCAAGACTGTTTCCTGTGTGTCAAAATAGGGGCAGAGAGGTCATTTTTTGAGTGTTTTTGACCTCCTGAGGACTCAAAACTTGCTCAAACTTCTCGGCCATGCACCAACAGTCGTGAGTTTTCATGCCGAATCCAAAAATATAAACTGTTCGTGATTTGGAGCTCCCTATCATAAGCGCTGCGCCAGTGGCGCGACACATAGAGAGAAAAACCCTGTTTTTTTGTACAAAAATTTGCCAAAATGCAAAAAATGCTCCAAATTTCTTGAAATTTTGGCTGGAGATTCTCTATGAAGTGTCATGCTGGTCCAAAGAGGTTTCGGCCAAGATTCAGAGCTGATATTGCTCTTTTGACCTCTTTTGTCTTTTTGTTGCCTTCCTCAATTTCGCCTTCAAATTCCTTATCCGAGCCTTGGAACTCATATTGCGTGCCATGTAATGATAAACCATATGCATCAATAATGATTTTTCCTTGTCGCTTTCGCCAACAACTTTCTCTAAGTTGATGTTGATCCTCTTGAGCCAAATCTCTCGATCAGCCTCTATTTCTTGCTGAATGGGTGTCCTCTCATGTAGGCTTCGTTGGGTAGCCTGCTAGTCTTCACGGATGATGAGGCCTCCTGGGTGCATGTACCTCTGTTGGCGAATCACTGTGTGTCTCATGATCATATGACGGATCAGATGTCATGTTTGCTGGTGGAAAAACTGTCTTGCACAAATAGGTGTTGATATGTCACACTGTCTTGTAATGCCTTTGATGATGTGCTTGACCTTTGTCACCAAGAGAAAATAATGACATGAGGGATAGTAAGGTGAGGGAAAAATAGTGAGCGATTAGGGACTATTGGGAGAGATTTTTTTGGGAAATATAGGAGGGTTGTGAGGGGTTTTATGTGTGGGATAGGGTTTAGGGTTTCACCTTTGAAAGTTTTGGGAAAGAGAATTTAGGATAGGGTTTAGTAACTTTAGGGGATGGGGAACAATGGAGTCAAGGAACAAAGGGGTTTAAGTACAAGAGAGATAATGGAAAAGACTAACCTCGGTGGTGAATAAGTTTTGAAACCTTAGGCAGTAGTTTACATGTGAGGAATTCAAAATGAAAGGGTTGAACTTTTGTTTCAATCATTAGCATCCATAAACCACCATACCCTAGCACAAACTTGGATGAAAAACCAAAATGGAGGCTTTACCTACTTGTGGAATGAAGAATTTTCAATTTGGAGGAATATTTCAATGAGTTTCAGGCATTTTAGCCCAGTGCTTCGTGCCTCCCATGTGTGCCGTGCCAGTGTAAATTTACACTGGAAAATTTCTCCCTGTGCGCCGTGCCTTTTGGTAGGAGCCTTTGGGAGGCCTTCCAAGTGTCAAAATTGGGTGTAGGATAGCTCGTCGCAAAGGTCATTGAGTCTACTTTCCAACCCAACTAGAAGTTTTCAATTTGGAGTTCATTTTCCCTGTCAAAAATCAAATCTCCCAAGACTGGTAAAAATGTGCCAAATAAGGCTGCCTCAAGGCAGAGTGCTGTTGCAGTCAACTTTTGAAGGTGTTCCTCAACTCCAAATTGATCTCATGATAGCTCATTGGAAATATCTTTGTGTCTAGTTATCATTTTACGCATCAAGCAAATCATTTGTCTAACCAAGCTGGGAGAAAGCTTGATTTTCCCAAGGTCACTTTAAAGGTGCATCAATTCTCCCGAGGCAATTGTATTTTTGACATTTCTCTAAAACCATGACACCTGTGTAAAACATGAAGGAGGTTTTGCTTCCTTGGCCTATTTTAGACAAAAACCTCTCTCAGTTTTCGAAAATTCATCTTTTCTTTCTCAACAACATCATTTGAGTGAATTATTGAACCTTCCTCTGGCCTGCAAGTATCTTTGAAGCACTTTGAGAACAACAATTTGCAAACCCTAGAACTACTAACTCTTTGCTGACTAGGAGATTAGAACATAACTGTAAATGACCTTTAAAATGATTTGACAAATAGACCTAAACCAATAGGATAAGGCATGAAGGGAAGTGACTTACAAGACCCTTCCGTCAGATTATGGCATGCCCCTAGTGGAATGCAGCTGAGTGAATGGAGCGAGACTCCTAAAAATGAAATGCAGAAAGAGTTTTGATCGCTAACGGAGGACTGACACGACCGACTCTAACAGGTTTGAAGGGAGAAAACATGAGTTTCAGTACAATTTTCGGTCCGAAGAGGTAGGGTTCATGCATGCCCCCTATTAAATATCAATATATGAAAGAAGTGGGTTCAATTTGAGGAGGAAATAAAGTCTTTATGAAATGAGAAAATACACACACACACACACACACACACACACACACACACAC
>APFE031087641.1:23319-36600 GCA_000404065.3 Pinus taeda
AGAGAGAATAAGAACGCATAGGTGGATGCAAATAGCCAAATCCAAGGGATTTGAGGATATTCAGCATATGGAAAACAAACTCAAAGAAATGGGCAGAGAGTTGTGTGCTATCAGACACAGGGAAGAAATTACAAGAAGCCACCTTGAAACTGAAAATGACTTGCTAAGGAGGTAGCTGCAAGAGAAAGAGACCCAGCTGGCATGCATGGCCAACTTATCCATGGAGGCATTGTAATGTAGAACACCAGCAAAATCCTATGGCCTATATCTCAAGGACCAATGGTTGCAATTTTAGATAGACTTTGGCACAAAGAGGCACAATGCCTCTCCAAGATTACGGGCAGTTTATGGACCTGTGTGACCAAAGAATATAAGAGGATAAGGCAAAGGTGGCAGAATTCTACCTACATAACATGGTCCTCACAGACATGAATGTGTGGGACCCCAATTCTAGGCTAGGGGACCTGCAATTAATGGCAATGGTCTCATGGATGAACCATGAAGAGTTAAGGGCAGCAACAATAAGAATATTGATGATAAGAGAGCAGAAAGAGACATTAATGATTAGAGTTGAGCCATTAGATCCCATGGCACTCATCAGCACACATAACCTACTTGCCAATAATCCTCAGATTGCCCCTAAATATATAAGTGATCAAGCTCAAGCCATTGCACACTTTGAGGATATGGAAAGGCTACTTGGGGATGACTGTGTGCATGCATGTATGAGGATATGGAACACCTTACCACACACTTTGTTTATTAGGGAATATAATTCCCCCATGAGGATGAAGGAGGTATTAAGGAGAGTGCCAATGTACAAGCGCTCCATGTAGAGGTTGAAGGTAAACTGGATTGGCCTCAAACTGAGTCCCCCACCATTTTTAGGCATGCTAGAATGAAGAAGAGAAGAAGAAGAGTAGGAGTAGTGGGAAGAGATAGACAGGAAGTCATGATTCTATGACAAGGAAGAGGAGACCACATCAGAAGCATGGGATGCTAGGGAGGCCACCAGGGCCATAAAAGATGAGGAGATGGACTAAGTTGCTTAGAGGATGAGAAACACTTTCAGTAGGGGGGTGATGATGAGCCTCATCAATCGGTAATCATATGGGCTCATTTTACCTCCTAACATAGTCAAATCAACCATTCTCTTAGCTTATTGTATGACTTTCTGATTATATTTATGCTTATAGAGTGAGTTGAGTTAGTTATGATGCCATGTGTTCTAACATGTGTTTAATGCAGATTATTGATGAATTTTGAGGTCAAAGTCCAAGATCCAGTGGACAAATGGGAGCAATAACTCGAAGTGGACAAAGGATAGGACTTATAGGAGAGAATCCCCCTCATTTATTACTCCTCACTTTGAATTCCCCTTCATTCGGCTTGGAGTACAAGCAGCCAAGTCATGCACTAGAATGCAACCGAGCAAGTAGAGGATGACTGATGTTTATCTCTAGTTTTGGGAGCCAAGCCTCCCTGATTTTAAGGAAGTTGTTGGTAGCTTCATTGATATAAGTAGAGAGGCATAGGGCCTCACTAGGGTCAGAATTTTGTTGGATTCTTGCTGTAGTTTTTCTTATGTGAACTTTTCTCAACTTTGAGCTTATTATTTTGACAGTTCATGTAATCTTGTTATTGTTTTGGAAATAAAGATGGAATCCTTTTTGAGTTAGCACTGAGTTACCTCAGAGGGCTGAAGCTCTTGAGTTAGGGCCCAATCCAAGCAGCCAAGCTCCTCTTCACTTGTACTTGTATGTTTTATTTCATTTTGTAGATTAGGTTGTTGTTAGATGGATTTCTTTCATAGTTAAGAATAGGTTACTTTTGACGATTCAGTAGTTTGCTTCCATTTGTGCTTTCTGTAGAAAATTAAGTAGTGATAAAGAAAAGATTCAAAAGGCTAGAAATAGTGCCTTGGTCTCTCTTCCTTCCTTGGGGACAATGATTTGAGGCAAAGATCCTCTTGCTACCCCAAAAACACATATTTTCCTCATTCATAGGACTTCTAGTGTTTGCAACTTTCTAATTGGTTCATAGTCCAGTTTTGCTTTGCTTCAAAACTTCTTCATCATGCTCATTTCCTTATTCACAACAATATTCTCTCATGCTTTCCTTTCCTCCAATGGTTATCAACATTTCCTTTCATAGATCATAGTTTAATTTGATGCAAAAACTCTGTTTTTTAGATGCACTTATTTCATTGCTTTCTTGGTCTCATTGGTTGACTATCAGTTGTTTATGTAGCAGATATATTCTAGTAGTAGGCTAGCCTATCAACCATTCCATCTTCCATCTGATCCATTCCCTATAGGTCGCCCAAGTCTCCCCTCAATTCTGCCTTAGTTTCCTGCATTTACCATAGAACTTCTTCCTCTCTTCTTGAGCAAACCCAACCATCTTCCTATCTCTTGATGATTCTTGGTAGACCCTAGTGTTGGGTCGTTAATATACCATTATTATTGTCACTTTTGAATGCTTATTCCACCCATTTCTACCATTCTTCATCACGTCATTTATCATAATTTATCATATAATTCTATTTTACAATGATTTATGCTCTTATGTAAAAATATTATTTATTCTCCTTTCTTTCTAATAAATTGATGATTATGCATGATTTTATCAATGATAGTTTTAATAAATTGGTTGGAACATTATTCACCATTTTTAGCCTCCAAGATAATTTCCAGATTGAAGATTTGATCATTAAAAGTGCCAACTTAGAAATGCGTTGGAATAAGAAGTGACAGTTTTACGGTTGAGATTATGAGCAAATGAAGATGAATCTAGAAAATCTAGAACATGGGTTTTGTCCAGAACGGACCAGATTAACTTATGTAAAGAACGGTTTGCCCAAATTCAGCTTTTATTGAGAGAAATGTAGGGTTCTTTGAGCATGATTTTCTCAGATTCGTTGTGTGGCCGTTTTCCAAATCTCAGCTACAAAGCCAAATTCGCCTTGCTCTTGTTGAAAGATGGATGGAAATATATCTTCTTGTTGATCAATTGGTTGGAAACAATCTAATTTTGTAATAGAAATCATTTTGTAATTATCACTGTTGTAACTTCTCTCTGATCTCTCTCTATTTAAATGAAAACAGAGATCAGAGATGGGGAGGGATTCGAATGATGGAATTGAGGATGAATTAGAGATTCAGAATTGAGGATGGCAGAGAGAATGGGTAATGGCTGAGAGATGGAGAGATTTCTTGTTGTAATCCACTGTAACTCTGCTTTGATATTTTAATATAAATCTGGTTGCCATTCCATCTTTGATCTTTGAAGTAACCCAGTAGCATCCATTGGCAGCTAAGGGCCTAGCCTCTAGTGGATTGTGCTACTGCTGTATATTATATCTTTCGTTTATGCATGGTTTGTATTATCAACTTGAATTGGTAATCTGGTGTGTTTTGTTATCTTATATTGTAGCTCTGTTATATTTCATATATCGTTCTCTGCAACAAGAAAGTTGTAATGTGCATTCTGATCTTATAACGTATTGCTATTCCTTTAAAGTCGTTAATGTAACATTGTTGTTCTCTACAGAATGCTATTGTTGTTTAATTGTAGAGTAATCAAGCTGTAACCTTCTTAAGCTGGTATTACTGTATTTGTCTATGGTTTTACTTCATACGATTGCTTTTCAATTGACATTATGGTTCCATTATGAATTGTAATCATTACCCTTTCTAACCGGGATTAATACTTGCGGTATCAGACTCAGATTACTGTTTTTCTTAATATCTCTGTATGTTGTGTGTATTATTTATTTCAACACCGTAGGATCTAAGCGTCATTCTACATTTCATTTCTAATTAGTTTCCATTCTATTTCCATTTGCTGTCTGATTTATCCTTAGAGTAAAGGTTGTTATCTGATTGCTACATTTATTTCCTTAGACTAAGGTTTTGCTGTTCATTATAGATTGCTGTTAATTCAGCTTTGCTATTGCTCATTTCCATTAATTAGAGTTTTCTGTTTAGATTCCTTTAATTACAGTTTGGTGTCCATTTACTTTGTTGTTCATTTCTGTTGATTAATTGCAATAGTTTGCTTTTAAAGAGTTTTCCTAGTTTACTTTCAATGGCAGATTTAGTTCAATTTCTATTTCCTTTTAATTGCTTTAAAGCAGGACTGTCAACTGTAGAGAACGTTGGTTATTGCTTCCTCGTTCCCAGATTAATTTTCTTGTTCTAGTTTGATTTCAATTGCATCAATCTCTAGAGGAATGAGTTATTGCTACTGTATCCTCAATTGATGTTTGCTGAGTGAATAGTTGGATTTCAGAGCATTTGAGTTTATGTTGATTTCTTTTTCAAGCTTTCATTTACTTTTGGATTTTACGCACTATACTGCAAAACAT
This sequence comes from Pinus taeda, assembly GCA_000404065.3. Taxonomy (NCBI): domain Eukaryota; kingdom Viridiplantae; phylum Streptophyta; class Pinopsida; order Pinales; family Pinaceae; genus Pinus; species Pinus taeda. Next base: position 27,689 of record APFE031087641.1, read on the forward strand.
TACTCTTGAGAAAATAGCCGCCTCATACTGAGGACACTCTTGAAATAAAAAGTCGTCCCTGGGTTGACAATTAATGTGAGGTAATTAGGAGTTAAAAAGACACCTTTTTATCGCTCGACACCTAGGTGCCCTAACACTTCATCCCAACCTTCATCCACCTTTTCCACCCACTCTCACACCTTCAAAATAATGAAAACTGCTCTCGACCTCCTCGTGTAGGCCTCTTGTAGAACATTGTTTTTCCTCTTGTAGATTTCCTGTTTCCTCCTGTAGATTTTCCTCTTGGCTTTCTTTTGAAGGTTGAGTTTGGGAAAAGCCTCCAGAAGGCCACCTGAGGCCTCCTAGGACCCATCCACACAATCCTCCATCATCTCAAGTCCCAAAACCACCCTCCAACGCCACCTATTCATTGCCACATTCACAAACAATAAATTGCATGCATGTTAAATTCACATAAAAATCCAAAAAGATGTTTTTTACTCATTTACTTCCAGAAATAGCTTAGTTAGATGTTGTTTACTTCGTTTAGTAGGTAATGGCATTCCTTTCATGGTTTTCATAGTGCTTTATGCAAAAGTAGGATTAGTTGGTTAATTAGGATTTCCTTGGTTTTCTTTACATTTTAGTCTTCCTTTCTGTAAGTAGAATAACATCTGTAGAGTAATCTCTCTTTCTCCTTTCATCACATATAGAGCTTCTTCTGGAATCCATAGAAGTTGGGTTGAGCTCCTAGTGATCTTGCGCCGACTGACCAAGTGACGACCTGTAGTAAGAACTAGTACTTGTGCATACAACACTGTCGCTTCCAAGTTTGTTACGAACTACCGGTTGATAAGAGTAAAGTAGGCAGCCCAGGAGTTGCAGATTTGTTGCTGCAATATTGGTGCTCACCAATATTTCACTAATACTCTTTGACCCTGCTGATCTGTCTTTCACCTGTTTCACCTAGCTGCCTTCAGATTTACTATGGTAACTTTCTGATGTAAAAAATTTTCATAGTAAATATGTCATTTTCTCCCACCATTCTTTCTCAGGCAATATCATTTTCAAAATTCTTCTATAAATTTCATCTGCCTCTGTGTATTTTGAGAATTGGGTTTGGTGAGAAACAAATGTTTCACCTCATGTTCTAGGAAAAATAGGTTCTCTAATGTATCATATAATACTTTGCGTGTTGGCAAGGCTTTAATGCCTAAACAGCTAGCTTGTTCCTTGGCCAATATCCTGAGTCTATCACTATAGTCCAATTGGGTCATGAGTTTTTCATTGATGACCATAGGACTGGGAAGGCCTTTGTCCCTCAAAATTTGAAATTTAGCCATAAACCTGTCAATGGCTACCTGCATGTTATGGAACTTTTCTTCTAAGTTGAGCATGAGTTTTCTTTTGGAAATAACATTTTTAATCTCTTGGATGGCTTCAACCCTATTACACAAAAATATCGTCTCCATGATTATTTGCAGTCAGTATGGGTATATCATCACCTATACTAGCCTCCTAAGCAAGTCTCAGACCTTAGCTCTTCATGTCAAGCTTTGTAAAAGAGAGAAAGACATTGAAAATCAATATTACTCTGGTTCCGCACTTTCTCCTACTTTTACCTGCGGACCCGCACTCTTTGTTCATATTACCTGCGTACCTGCACGCTCTGTCTGTAAAGGGGTGGGTGCGTACCCCTGTAAAAGTAAAAAAGGTGCAAGTTTATCCTAAAAACTCACTTTTGGGTTAATTCTAGATGTTTCTAGAAGGATTTTGACGTGGATTGTTCGCTCCAAGGTGGTTCATGCATCCCAAAAGAGAAGGAGCTAATCCCTTGATTGGAGGAGCTATCCTTGAAGGAGGGCTTTATCCCTTTGAAGGAGGACCTAGTAACTTCCCTCCATTGCACTATAAATTAAGGCATTGGGTCAGTTTCTAGGGAGGTTAGAAGCTGAACATTTTGAGGGTAAATGCTGATGGAATTGGGACTTCCTAGTTAAACTTGAGAGGAGAGATCACATACCTTTTGGTTTCATTGGGAAGTGAGTGAAACTTGTCAAAGTAGAGGAAACTTCTTGTCGGACCCTGGGAGGAGCTTGTACAGCATCAAGGCACAGGTTGTAAATTTCTTCTTCATTTGAATTAATACAATCAGATTCATTTTTCTCAACAAATTGTCTTATGTGGTTTGTTTCATATCTCCTTGATCATTATGATGAATATGCTTTATGATATTGGATTTTCAGGTGTTATTTAATTTGGTTTGCTTGTTTGTGTTTGCAAAATTACACTTCAAGGAAGCTCATTTGGAGCAAGGGAGCGAGGCTTCCACAAAATTGCATTGGACCCAAGGTAGGCCTAAAAACACTTGTTTGCCTTTGTTTTACTTGCATATTTAGAGAAAGATAGTTTTCGATTGGCTTGCTTGTCACTAGATATCAGTAGATACTAGGAAGGTCGATCTTGTCTGCAACCTAGACTCATTCCACGTGACAAAATGGCGACTCTGTTGGGACTTGATTGTTTTCCTTGTTTTCACTTTGACCTGAGAAACTTGCCTTTTTGTCTCTGTTTTTGACTTGTTGTGTGTGGAATTGGGTGGATTTAGTGGATCTAGGTTTGTTTTGGCTTTTCATAACTTTAGTGGAAGTCCGCATCCTGTGCTTGTATCACAGTGCGTACCTCTACGCATGTTTACTTTGCACACAGAGCGGGCATGCACCTGTGCAAACTCTGAGCCTGCAGACCCTGCTAAATTTTTGAAAAAATTGATTTTTCCTCTTTCAATTAGTTTTATTTTGGTTTAGGTGTTGTTATCCTCTGCCCAGACCTGCTTGTGACTTGTCAAAAGCTTTCCTTGGTCTAATTTCATTGGTGTTAGGGTTTTAGGTGAAATTCCTAGAAATTTTGGTTGCCGGTTTAGATTTTCATTTTGGTCGTGTAGTAGCTCAGAGCTTAGAAGCATAGAAGCCTCAGATCGCCCTGGTTTTTATTGCCTTCCTGTGAGTCTGACCATTTGTAAAATCAACCCTTATTGAGGAATCCATCTTGAGTTGTCTCTTTCCAAAATTTCGAAAAGCTTGTGTTAAAAGTTTGGATTTCATTTTTACAAAAAGAACAAAAGATCACTTGTTTTTGACTGATTTGTGATTCTGGACAAGTTAGTCCTTGGTTTGCTTATCACCAAGTAAAACATCCTTGAAGACACAAAATATTTTGTAAGCTTTTACTTCAAGTAGTTTTTTATAGTTTGTAGATCTTAAGATTTGCTTTGTTCATAGTTTTCTCAAGATTTGCTTTAGTTATAGTTTTAAGTGTTTTTATAAAAATACGAAAATCTCTTTTGAAAAAGTTTGTTTTGGTAGCATTTGAGCGTTTGAATGAAAAAGGAAATTCTTGTGCAACTAACTAGTTGTCTCGTTTTGAGTGCATTGGAACAAAAACTCTTCTTTAAATTTGTTTGTTAAGAGAGATTTGTGTTTATACACATTTGCATTCTCAAACTCTTTCCTAGCTAGAAATTCATTGAAGAGAAAAGATTGTTTGACCATCTTAAGTGCATCTTTTTAGTGATTTCAAGTCGAGTCTTCACACCACGAGTTTCATTTCCGCACCTCTTGACTTAATCAAAAACCAATAAAAATAACGCTTAAAGTAAAATTAATCTAGAAATCTTTTTATTTCTGGGGCTCTATTACACCAACGTAGCTTAGGCTAGTGTCTTGGAGTAGGGAGTACTTAACTCTCCAAGATAGTAAAACAAACAAGTAGTTGTATCTTGCGGTACGAGAGAAATCCAATTGTTGCATCTATGCTCTGGGAAAGCTCCTCTTAAAAGAGAAGCACGAGATCACGTCCAAACCAGTGTGGGAATCAATCCTTCCTCATTGGGAACGATGCCAGATATTCATGTATTACAAACGATAAACCTCAGATTAACCATTGTCGAGGAGCCTGGGGTCACTTGTTGGTAAACCTTGGTTTATGTCAAGGAGCCTTCAAGGGGATTGAGCTTGTTACTTCTGCCCTTGCATGCGTATCGGATCGTAGACTATTCCCCCAGGTATATTTGTTTCTGTTGGTAACCATAGTGACCATACTCTATAGGATTCTTCCTAAGGTGACGGTGGCGGGAATATCCCACTGTACCTGGAGCAAACGTCAGCTAGACTCGCTTGGATTTTTTGCGGGGTTCTCTTCACTTGAGACGGTTAAGTGGAGAAACTTGTGCCAGTCAATTCATTAAGCAGGTTTCCAGGGTAACTGTTCCAACCGCTATTTTTGTATCGAACTCTGCGACGTTGGATTTCATCACCAACTAGTGTTTTCAGTCCGGAAAGTTACTGTTTGTGTGTGATTGATCTCCTAGATTCTTTAGGCGTGTGATTCAATTTGTTTGGTTCTTTAGAGGCTTTAGGTGGTTTTCATTGATATTTCACTTTGTTTGCGTGTGAAGTAGTTAAAAGTCTTTAACTGTGGCTGAATTACCAAGGTAGCCCCGTAGCCTTCGGGGCCAATCCCCTGAGTTTGTAAACGTGGATGAGTTACTGAGGAAGTCTCGTAGACTTTAGAGCCAACCTCCTGAGGACGTACTGAGCCAGCTTGAAGGCTTGAAAGTCCTTGTAACTCCTAGTGACAGTAGAGGTGGGTCACCTGAAGAAGGCGAATCTTCTTTGATAGTACATTCTAATTCTCAACCGTTAGTAATTTCAGAAGTTACTAGTAGTGTTGCATCTACTAGTGATATAGGTGAAGAGCCTGAAATATCTGAACCCGAATCTGAAATTGCTGCTGCTCCCATATCAGAGTTTGTTTCTCCAGCTTCTAGTGGTCCTAGTTCACCTAGGGTAGAAACTGTAATTACCCAAGATATTCCTTCTGGACTTATAGCTATTGAAGAACTTGTTATTCCAGACAACGAAGAAAGTTTTCCTTTTTCAGAAGATCAACCTATCTTAGACCTTAGGGAGCGTGAATCAATCTTTTACAGTCCTCCTAGGAGCAGTGCTTGGTATCGTTCATTGACTAATCTTTTAGAAAACCCGGGACTAAGTTTTTCACCACCTTGTATTTTTTATCACCGAGCACCTAGAGATTACTATCCTTTATTGAATATGTCTAGTCCGTCATCCATGTTTTCTCAATCTCCGAAAGCCTATTTGTACGGCGGTCCTTCTGTCCCCGTTGGGTATCAGTCCATCTCTGGTACTTTTTTGGGAGCATCTCCTCAACCTATCGAACAGAAGTTATTAACTGGAAGTAGTGGTACTAAAACATTGAGTGTAGAAGATATTCTCATGATGTCAGGTTCCATTCCTAATGCTCAACCGCAAGGTGGCCAGTCTCCGCCTGGGGGCGCAACCTCAAGGTACCCAGTATGTGCCTAGGGGGCAACCCCAAGGTACCCAGTATATACCTAGTGGCAACCTCAAGGTACTCAGTTTATGCCTGGGAGACAACCTCAAGGACATTACATACCTATGGGACAGTATGTTCCTCAAGGTCAACCCCAGACTCAATATGTACCTCAAGGTCAACCTCAATATCAATATGTACCTCCGGGTCAACCTCAGTATCAATATGCACCTCAAAATCAACCTCAATATCAGTACGTACCTTAAGGTCAACCCCAGTATCAGTACCTGCCTCAAGGTTATCAACCCCAAGGGCAGTACCCAGCTCAAGGTTACCAACCACCTTCGGGTTCATCATATTATCAACCCTACCCTCAACCCAGTTATAGTACTCAATATCCTCAACCTGTTATGGGTCCATACCCTGGAACGAATTTAGTGTGGGATCCATCTCAGTCCTAATAGGTCTTGCAACCGAATGCACAGTTGTCATCTCAAACTCGACAACCCTTGGTTTCTGGTTCATCCTAACAACCTGTCCAACCTACTGTTCAAACTTCTGCACCTTCTGTAGTTTCTCAGTCTGGACCTAGTACGCCTCGTACTCCACCTCAAACGTCTACTGCGACTATTGCAACATCTGTTCCATCTACCCCACCTTCTTCTCGAGTATCAACAGCTCCGGTTTCTACTATCCTAGTATCTACCCCTCAGACATCTTTACCTCAGTTTTGACCCATGGTCCACACTTCAGTTCAGATGCCTGTAGGAAGTACATTTGTCACTACTCAACCTCAATATAATCAACAACCATACCAAGGACAGTACCAATACGGTCCTGCTCCGCAGCAACCAACCTATCAGTATCAACCGTACCCTAGGTATACATATCAATAGCCTCAGCATCCCCAGTATGGTCCAGTTAATCCTGGTTTTCCAGGAGGTCAAAATATCCCAAATGCAATTCCCATTCCTAGCTATCCTGGATATCCTCCTCCTGGGGCTGGTCTGCAGACTCAGAGTTTTAGGGACCCTAATCATCAATTATCGTTTATCGCAACTTTGGACTTGCCTAACTTGACACGCCTTACGAACGATCCAATTAACTATCTTCAGTATTGGCCGCCAATGCTGCATAAGTTGCCCAGTGATATTCCTAAGTTCGAAGGTAAGCCAGGAGAGGACCTGTCAAACCATGTGATTACTTATCACCTCTGGTGTGCATCTAATTCCATTTCAGATGATTTGATTTGTTTACATCTTTTCTGGTGCACTCTAATTCATCTTGCGGCCAAGTGGTACATTGAGTTACCGCGAGCCACTTTTCATAACTTTAGTCAGTTAGTTACCTCATTTTTAACTCATTTTCAGTTGCCAGGCAGATATGACAATGACACGGAATTATTAAATTCGTTAAAGCAGTCAACGTCCACATACATTTCAGATCATATCCATGAATGGAGACTTCGACGACGTTTAGTGAAAGTTTATATCCGGGATCAGATCTTAGCTTAATGGTTTATAAAATTTTTACTACCTAACATCACTGAGGATGTACCTAAGGCCGGAGTAGTTTCTGAGGAGCAAGTAATTGCTCAAGCACAGTACCTTGACTTAGTTTATACTCAGTCAGGTACGTTACATGAGAAAATCCCCGATCTACCCAAACAAAATCAAATCGTTGCTGTTCCTTCAGGGTCTCATGCCACTGATGGTATGATTGGTACGGTTAATACCAAAAGTAAGAAGAAATCTTCCAAGAATTCTTCTCCTATCATAACTTTGCCAGATTCCCCGACAGGAGAGTCTTCCGTTGAACTTTCCGCCGATATTCACATTGTAGAGTCATCTACAGCTAAATCCAAAGGGAAGAAGAAGAATAAAGCAGATAAAAATTCAAAAGAGAAACCTGAAAAAGCGGAATCAACTGATGAAAAATGCAAACCTCGGTATCTGTGTCTCATCTGCGATGAAGGACATTATACGAGAGACTGCCCCCATCACGCAGAGGTTGCGAAAATTGTTAAAGGTTCTGAAACTCCTGCTGTCTTGAAGGATCCTTTCCCAGCTCAAGACAATAAGATGATAGGTTCGTCCTCCAATGCCAATGAATAACCCATATTGATGATGTCCCATGTTAGGATTGCAACTTGATCACAAGATTATGGCAGTGAAAGTCCTGTTGATGGTAAAGAAGTAGAATCTTCTCATTCGAACCCATCAACCTCAGCTCCCGGTTCCGATCCACTACAGATCGAGAAACCTAATCCAGACTTAGTAATCAAACCGCCCGCCAAGGGTATACTTCAAAAGTCTTCTTTCAACCCACATGCGAGAGCAGCTCAGACTATAACATTGTTGAGGATTTAGCTCTTTCCCCCTCAGCAATGTTGGCTTTGGAAGTCCTGCAATCCTGTCCAGCACAACGCAAGTTACTTTTTTCAGCTATAGGAGCTGTTGACATTCAGGACCCGAACCTTATAATCTTCGATCTAGAAAATAGTGCACTGCGCTTACCTCATCAGATGGTTGTCCAGATTCCAGTGATGGTAAAAAACAGACCTATTCATAGGACTGTGATTGATGAGGGAGCTTCCACGTGCATTATGTCGATACAGTGTTGGAGATCGCTTGGTTCTCCTTCACTAAATCAATCTTCGATGATTCTTAAGGCCTTTGATGGCCGTGGGTTTCATCCTTTCGGCATTTTACAGGATCTACCTATAGGGGTTGAAGGTAAAATCGTTAATCTATATGTGGAGGTGGTTGATGCCCCTCTAGATTACAACCTTCTCTTGGGTCGTATTTGGTCTTACGCTATGACAGCTGTTGTTTCATCGGTCTTCCAGCTATAAATTTCCCTCATAATGGAAAGATCGTAACCTTAGACTAGTTGTGATACTTTTCATCCGACCCATCCTCTATTGAGAGCATTCAGCATGTTGGTAAAGCGACGATCCCTTAGAAGGATATTGGTGTAGGGTTAGTTAAAGATTCCGGTTTACTGGGCACTTTTCCTTTCCCTCCTATCAACGCATCATCTTCTACTGCAACCATTCATATGATTTCATCAGAAACCATTGTCAACGATGATCCTTGGATCATACCTTCTGAATCTGAGATAGACTCATTTGGTACTTTTATGCCTTTGAGTCTGTATGAACTTGCGTATCAGACTGTGTAGTCGTTTTCCGACACAACATCAACCCAAATCGACTTAATGAATGTGGTCCATGAGGAATCACTTTCGACATCAAACTCAGATTTAATAACGTTTTATGAACTTGTTCAAACAGATGAGCAAATTCATGAAATCCTATGTGTTGATGAGTTACCATGGGAAGATCTTCATCACAGATCTTCATTTTTACCCGAGAACGATCGTTTTGAAAATGATTTTTCCTCAATTTTTACGACTGAATATGTTAAGGACGTTCAGAATCCAATGAAACATCCCGATTTCGAGTTAAACTTGGGAAATATTTCTCAAACTATTCCCCTTGACATTTCAGTTAAGCCTGGAATTGTTGAAAACGTTCATATAGGTGCCTCTTGTACGAAAGATGAAATTCAAACATA
>APFE031087646.1:0-17552 GCA_000404065.3 Pinus taeda
ACTTACAAATCCATGTTTTATGATGGTAAAATTTCAGATGTTTGTGTTTTTATTTTATGTAATGTATTGACTTGTTTCTATGTCTAATAAATTCTTAAACACAATAAAAATGGTGTTAGAATAACTTGATACAAATAATTTATATCATGATTTTAAGCATGGATAGTATGAAAAGCAAGAATTACACTTCAAATGAATTGAATTTTTGCATAGCTTATCTATGCTCAATTTAAGAAATTTCACTTATTTTGGTAAATGACCATGACATGATGAATGAAAATGTAATTTTTTTTTTAACCACCACTATTGAATGTGTGTATTTTAAAATCACAATTATTTTGAATTAATATATTCTTATAATCAATTACAATTTTATGTTTTATGATAGAATTTCAAATGTTCGTGATTATAGTTTATTTTGTGCATATGTTTTTATTTGTACACATATAATCATTTAACCCATACACAAAGATCATATATAACAATTACACTTTAAACAAATTGAATTTGAGATTAACTTATTTTATGTGAAAATTTATGTGCAAATTGATATTCAATTTAACATCATCCCATTTATTTCTACAAATTATCATAACATCTATTAATTAACATATATTTCAATAAAATAAATAAGTATAATATCACAAATGATTATTATGATAAATGTTTTGCAAGCACAACTACTCAACACATTTAAAAAAATATACCACAAAACATTTATCATAATTTGCAAGAACTTATGTACTTTAGAAATTAATTAGATGGAAATTGATGCTTTATAATGATAGAATTTTAAAATGTGTTTTTTATTTTTTAGTATAGATTTATTTATTGTGTTATTTTTTTCCTTTTCGTAGCATGATTTTATGCAAATGACACTCAAATTCGAGTTTGTACGGTCATGCTATTCGGGGTCAAAGTTTTCGTCAAACTTAACCAAGTGGCCAAGTTTTACGAGGCGAGAAATCCACGGAGACCCTATGCACAGAATTCGTCCATCAATGCGAGTGAATTTGTAGGATGGTTAATTTTTCCAACTATCCTTATTTTCGGCGAATTTAAAAATGGTCAAGTTTGTTTAAAAAAAACTATTAAAAATGGCGAGCGAGCCAAGCCCACTCACCCAACCGAAGAACATTGTTATATTTTAAAAAACCCCAAGAAGGGTCAGCGGGTCACCACCCATGTCGACACCCACCATATAAAAGCATATTATATGTATTGGGTGGCCTGAATGCTGGTGAACCTGACCCCACCTCCATAAAGATGACACATGGTGCAGTTTGGAGGGAGCGAAGCTTCAATCTGGCTAGCCTGCCTCTTGGGTGCCTCCATGTTTCAAAATATATGACAGTAGTTCCAATGGACCCAACCACATGCCATAAAAAAACATGAGTACAAAATTGTATTTAGTATGTGGGGTGTGGCAATATTGAACCGCCGATCACTCTCACTATTAACGACTCTTCCACTGTTAGGCCAAATAACAAAATTTGTTTAATCCACTCGTAAACATACATATATGCCTGAACTTTTTGTTTGAAGGAGCCATGAGAGGAGAGAGTGTGTGGAACCCTGAACGTGGAGGATCTCAAGATGCTTAAAAGATTCCCTTGAGGTCTAGAGGTGCTAGTGACCAAATTCGACAAGAGGATAGTCATTTTTTCAAGTTTTCTTACATGAAGTCCATCCATGCAGACAAAATATTCATTTGAGCAAGACGAATGTATGTGCCCAGTGAAAAAGAATCTTTGGAGAATCTTGTGGAATCTTAAAGATTCCCTTGGAGGCAGATTTTTTATCGAGGCAGAATGCTGTCAACCTTATAGTCATTTCTCACATAATTTCACAAGGAGCACATTAGTGTGCTCCAAATATTCATATGGGCAGTAGATTACCTAACCATCTTCTGGAATGAATCTCTAGGTGAATCTTCAAGATTCCCAAGGGTACGAAATTTGATGGTGTCAGAATAGACAAGTTTACATTTCATTTTACACCACTCATCACTAGAATTAAATGGTGTAGCCCATTTCAGCAACTGAGGTTTTAATTTTTTGGCAATCTTTAAAAGTGGAGGTATAGGATGTATTCATGTTATATCTTTCTTCATGATTTCCTAAGATGATGTCTTTATTGTTGAGATCTCTGATTACCATTATGTTTAGGGACACTTTTTGCCACATTATGTGAAATTTTTTTAGCTTCTCATGTTGAAGGAGGACCCATTTGAGTGAGAGTTCCTGTAGGGAGAGAATCTCATGGAGAGACACAACACTCGGTTTAAATGTATTATTCCTTGTAATGATAAAGAATGTACTATGTAGTCATGATCACCTTATAGCATGAATGAAGTGACCTCCACTCTCTTGACACTGGGCCCGAAGACATAACCCATGATGCGTGAACTCCATTAACAATGTGTTTTTTCTCATTCATTTGATGGTTGTTGTTATGTTTCGTATTCTTTACAATATGCACAAGTGGTATATCATTCTCTTTTAAATTCAATTCTACTAGCATCATAGAAGTAAAATATCTTGGATAATTCCAGTAGCTAAAGAGATTTGGATCAAGTTTGGTATCATAGCGGTCTTCTCATTGATGTGAACTGTGAGTTTGATTGATTGGAAGTGCAACAAGAATTGAAATGGAATCATTCTTGTGGAATTTTGTTATGTTGTCATGTTCAAGAGTTATTGTGTTGTATTGAAGAATTATGATAAAATGTTCTTTCGTGTTGTCTTCATGACAGTTTCATACTATGGTATATCCTTTGCATTTTATTTTTTAATAATTTCACCATCCAATTTTACATTGAGTTGAAGAGAATCTATTCCAATTTGTTAAACCTACTTTTACTTACAATGTATGGTAATCATATGTATATTTTTGTGTTGTCTTCATAACTAGCTGTTATCATCTTTATATGGATCCTTTATTTTCTTCTTTTAGGTTCTTTTTTATTCTTGAGGGGTTTTTCTTAGTAGCCTATCCTCTTTTTTCAAAATAAGAACAAAATCATTTTTTCTCTTGAAATAGAAAAAAGGATTACATGCTTAGCCCTTCAGCTATGCCCAATGGGAAATTCAAAAAAATACAGAACTAATAAAAAATATGCCTTAGTATGTATTATCTTACGGTACTTATCTTAATTTTTGGTTGTTTAAAATAACTGAATGAGTAGGAATTTTTGGTAAAATATGCCGAAATTAGTTTTCACGAAAATTTTGCAATACATGAAATGATTACATATTTAGCACTTTGGCTATGCATGATGGAAACTTAAAAGCTGAGAAAAACTATGAAAAAGAGGTACCCTGGTATGCCTTAGTCAATGGTAGAAAGTTTTAGTTTTCATTGCATTTGAAACAACCCCGAGGAGTACGATTATTTAGTAAAATATCCTTTAGTTATTTTCCATGAACTTAGTACCTTTTGGAACTTTGTAGATTGCCAAACATTTTTTATTGTATTTACCTTTAACACTAGCGTTGGAAATGAAGTTTGTTTGTAGTTATAGGGATAGATAAGGAAAGGTTATCTCTTACTTCAATGAATTTCTTTATTGCAACTATTGTTTGACTTTGTCATGCATTTTTTTTTTAGGTTAGTTTATTTTTCATCATTAGTTTTGTAACGAGTAGATATATGTGAAGACATTTTTTGGTAAGAGTTAGGCATTTAATTGACAATGATTGACAATGTGAAAGTGAAGATTCAACATTAAAATTTGTTAGAAAGAAATCGGAGGATGGATGCGTCTTAATTGGTTAACCATCTAAAATCATTTCATTCTTTATTTTCTACCTTGTCTTCGAGGTGGTTTACAAAGGTTCATTGATATTTTGAGTAGAAAAACTATTATTTTGAGGTGGAGAGTTGAGACACCATTGATAATGTCAAGGAAAATATTTGACATGAAGGAATACATTTTACGTAGTGATGTTTAGTCTTTCTAGCAAGCAACTAGAGGATGGTTGTCTCTTAGGTCATTATAACATCTAAAATTAATCAACTCTTCACTTATTTTTGTGTTTGAGAGAAATTTTCATGAGATCATCAAATATTTCTCTCTGTTAGAAATCAATGATAAGATGATAGAATTGTGGCCAATTATAATATTTAGGACAAACTATTCTACTTATTTTCCTTCATCTGAAAGGGGTTAAGAGGCGAAACAATGTTTAATCTATTTCATTCCCCTGTGAGGACACCAATCCTCTGTAAGCACCAAATTACAATAATTCTTGGCTCCAACATGAACCAAGCCTTCAATACACCATAAAATGGACTTCAAATCAAGCCTAAACTAAATCTTCAAAGGCAAAACTCAACCCTAAACTTGGCCTTCAAACAATAGAGCACATCCTCTGAAACTTATATTTCAAACCACATAACTCATTCCTTTAAAATTGTTTTTAAAAGCTAAAATATTGAAAACTAAAATTTGTTAGAAAGCAATTGGAGGATGGATGGGCCTTAATTTATTAACCATCCAAAACAATTTTATGCTTTATATTTTACTTCATCTTAGAGGTGGGTTACAAATATTTAGTGATATTTTGAGTAGCAAAACCATAATTTTGAGGTGGAGAGCTCAGACACCATTGATAATATCAAGGAAAATATTTGACACGAGGGAATACATTTTTCCTAGTGATGTTTAATCTTTCTAGCAAGCAAGTAGAGGATGGTTGTCTCTTAGGTCATTATAACAGCTAAAATTAATCAACTCTTCAAATGGTTTTGTGTTTGAGAGATATTTTTTTGAGATCTTCAAAGATTTATCTTTGTTAGAAAGATGTGATAAGATGATATCATTGGGGCCAAGAATAATATTTAGAGAAATCTATTCTACTTCCTTTCTTTCATCTACAATGGGTTAAGAGGCGAAACAATGTTTAATCTATTTCATTCTCTTGTGAGGACACCAATCCTTTGTAAGCACAAAATTACAGTAATTTTTGGCTCCAACATGAATTGAGACTTCAATACACTAGAACATGGACTTCAAATCAAGCCCAAACTAGATCTTCAAAGACAAAACTCAACCATGAACTTGGCCTTCAAGCAACAAAGCATGTCCTCTAAAACTCAACTTTCAAACCATATAAGTCACTCCATTAAACTCATCTTTAAAAAAAACAATATTCATCCCTGAGAAAAAAGAACTCAAACATTCAAAAAAATCTCCCCAAGATCAATGCGAAAACACCTTCAAAATAATGTGCCAAAAACCTTCCATAGAAAACTACATGAACTCAAATTCACTTCATTTCTTCTTAGTTCATGAGGTATGAATTTCAGACCTACTCCCTGGATCTCCTAAAACAATAACAACATAATTGACTCGGGTTGTTACATATGCTCATTCTCACATATATTTATGTGTGTTTGGATGTTGGGTTAGGGCTATCTTGTTGTAATGTACAATGAATATTAAAACATTCATTTCTCCTAAACCATGAGGATTTAGATAAAGTTTCATATACTGTTGGAAATGTATTGGAATAATATTTCTAACCATATATCTTATGCTACCATGTGATCCAGGTAGTTGGATAAAATATGCCTTCAATATAGGGTGTCCAAATGGGGCCTACTTCTACTTTGGTTGGGTCATATTGAAAAATATTTCATATCTCCTCATTCCTATGGAATTAGAGGGAGTTCCATACAACATTGGTAATGTATCATAATATGTTATTTGACTATTTAAATTCCTCTTTCACTTGGATGACCCTTGATGTCAATAACAGCCACTTTCAACACTCACAACTTCTAACCTAAGAAAAAGTAGAATATTGTGTTCTATATGCATTTTGATGTTCATATGAGTGAGGCTGTAATAGGTCTAGTTTGATGATTATTGGATTGCAAATGCCCATTAGATTAAATTTCAAATTTTAGTGGAACAGGATTATCACTGTTCATGTTCCAATATTCTTTCTTCCATTTCGATGCTTCCTCTTGATGGGGATTATATTTGTTATAATTCTGGACCCCCATTACAAGAAACGTGTCTACCGTAACACATAGACCAATATTATTCATCATGATTTTGGCTTTATTCCATCCATCACAAGTTAAAATACCTTAGTTGCACTATGATATGTCACCAGAACTATCGGTTATCGAAAACATTCGCTACACAGTGCAGTCATTTCTCTCGATTTTACATTTCCACATTAAGAACTGAAACCGTTGAATCATTTTCATATGAACATTCATTGGATGGTTTGTTAAGCACAGTTTTTAAGGTTCCAGTGGTGACAAGGTCGATGATCGGTGCGGGGTTGACTCTCGCCGACCCATTGTTGACTGTATAAACCACTACATATTTTTCTTGGTGCTAACCAATTTTTTTGGAAAATGTAACTTATACATCATCCCAATGTTATGACTTCTAGTTGTTGTATAACACGTGTGTCATTAAATTATTTTTGTTCATGGTGTATTTTGGGGCCGACCGTTGACCGTCCTGTGCAGGTCCAACCCTTGTTGACCTTGTGTGATGTTACATTTTGTGGTTGATTGAGACTGTGACCATAAAATCTGGGTAGGTCCTTTCTTTGTGACCAACCAAAAGAATTTGAACTGCTTGGTCACATACCTAATTGGTCATTCCATGGGTACCATGTGGCACTACCTGATTGTGCCATATGGTCACCTACCATTGGGCCACAAAGCACAATCACCTGCACATGTCACAACTTTTGTCTCTGCCTCATCCAAATCTCTTCAGTTACCAAAATTAACCAAAATAATTTACTTCTGTGATGTTAGCAGAATTGCGTTCAAAAGACTAAATATGTCAAACGACTATAAAAATTTTCCCTTTTCGAAACCATCTGTTATGAAACCAGCTCAGAAAAGTATAGAAGAGATAGAAGAATGGCTTAGAAATAAGCCTCTTCGAGAGGGAAACCTACTTTACATTACAAAAATGAACAATTCTTAGATGATACAAATGACAAGACCTCCTTTCTATACATAGGAGTCTAAGGGGTTATAGTATAATCAGAGCTGACATAACAATAATAATGTGAGGGCACAATAATAACAATAGCGATCTTTAATGCGGCACACTAATAAAAATATGAGGACTACATAGGTGTACATTTTATAAATTACGTTATTTATAAAGGATATGTTTTACATTGGAAAAAATGTTCTTATACATTAAAATTTGATCATTCTTGTTATATATATGTATATCTATTTTATTATATATGAAGAATAATTAATAATAGTGTATATATTAAATTTATTTCGATACTTGTATGTTTGCATTGTGTATGTTGAAACACTGTAAACGTAGTTGTATCAAGTGATTAATAGTAAATGTAGTGAATAATGTTTTCCTCATAAAATGACTTATACCAATTCAATTGGAAGACCATGTAGTGCTAGGGATGAGGATTAAAATGAGTCATTGATTGGTAACATTTCTCTTCAAGTGTAAATCTACTAGCACCGGTGGGATCACCACCTTTTTTCCCTAAAATAAGCTTTCGTCAATTTATTTATGAAAACGTTTGATTGAATTAATATTTTCTTAATGTTGTGAATGATTCATTTTCATTTGTTTAAAATTTTCTATTTTATAATGGCTAAGATCTATACTATATAAAAATTTGTTCTGATAACAATTAAAAGAGCTCCTCTTTGCTTCGAGATTATAATCTCTACTAACAGGGTTAACCAAGCGAAGGTGGAAG
This sequence comes from Pinus taeda, assembly GCA_000404065.3. Taxonomy (NCBI): domain Eukaryota; kingdom Viridiplantae; phylum Streptophyta; class Pinopsida; order Pinales; family Pinaceae; genus Pinus; species Pinus taeda. Next base: position 7,725 of record APFE031087646.1, read on the forward strand.
CGTAAAAACAATTTCTAATTATGATTTGTTGTAAATGTTCCAATTATCTTTTTAATGCTTCAATGGATAATGCAAAAAAAAAACATATGTTAAAAATATGAAGAAAATAAAAAAATAACCGAATACATTTTTAAAAACAAGCAAAAAAATTAAAAATCTTGAATTATAAGTAAAATTCAATATAATAAATAAACATTAAAATATAATACAATAAAACTATGAGACTTAAGCTAATCATGTATTTACAAAGCACATGGATTTATTGACAAAACAATTACTAAAACTACTTGAGCAATTTCAAACATAGTGGAATATAAAATGTAAACACATATATTAACCATCACATATTGACAAACAAATTCTCACATTTATATGCAATTTCAAATGCAATGGAATATAAAATTTAAGCACATACATTGACAAAACAATTCTCACTTTTATATGCAATTTCAATTAACACACAAAATTAAAATTTAGATGAAGATATATACAATTTTAAATTTTTAAATATTAAACAGACAATATATAAATTAAAATCTGCATTATGAGTAACATTGAAATTAATAATTCAAGACAACAAAAACATGATTGCAATTTCAAATAATGCACAAAATTCAAATTTAAATAATGAAATATACAATTTTGAATTTTTAAATATTAGAAACAAAATACAAATTCAAATAAGAAAACACATATTTTAAAATCCCAAATAAGGAAACACACATCAGACAATTTCAAGTCAATACAAAAACTAACACTCATATATTAAATAAACAAACACACAATATACAAAATATAACATACATTTTATATACAAACTCAAATTTAGGCTGTGAAATTATTACAATCACAATTCAATAAAACAAACACATAATTACAATTTCAAGCCACATACAATACAAATATTCATAAATAAATATCCACAAACTCACTCACACATATATATTCAAGTCCTATTAAAAAGAGATACAGAGTACACGTTCAAATAAATAAACACTCAATATACAAATTCAACTAAATACACAACATACAATTTCAAAGAACTAATTATGCATTAGACAATTTCAAGTCAATAAAAGAAAACACTTATTATGCAACTTTAAGAAAAAAATAAACACAAAATATACAAATTAAAATCTGCATTATGCATACACATTCAAGTTCTATTAAAAAGATATACAAAGTACATGTTGAAATAAATAAACACTCAATATACAAATTCAACTAAACACACAACATACAATTTCAAAGAACTAATTGTGCATTAGACAATTTCAAGTCAATGAAAGAAAACACTAATTATGCAACTTTAAGAAAAAATAAACACAAAATATACAAATTTAAATCTGCATTATGCATACACATTCAAATTCATCAATACAACAAAAAAACATGATTGCAACTTCAAACAACACACAAAATTCAAATTTAAATATGGAAATATACATTTTTTGAATTTTTAAGTATTAGAAACAAAATACAAATTGAAATAGAAGAACACATACTTTACAATTCCAAATAAGGAAACACAAATCAAACAATTTCGAGTCAATACGAAAATAAACACTCAAATATTAAATAAGAAAACACACAATATACAAAGGACAAGTTCAAATAAACAAACACACAATACACAAATTCAACTAAACACACAACATACACTTTCAAATAACTAATTAGGTATCCTACAATTTCAAGTCAATAAAAGAAAACACTCCAATATGCTTATGCAACTTTAAGAAAAATAAACTCACAATATACAAATTAAAATATGCACTATGCATACACATTCAAATTCATAATTCAATACAACAAAAACACATGATTACAATTTCAAACAACACACAAAATTTACATTTAAATAAGGAAATATACAATTTTAAATTTTTAAATATCAGACACAAAATACAAATTCAAATATAAGAACACATATTTTACAATTCCAAATAAGAAAACACACAATATACAAAGTAAAATATTCAATTTATATACAAATTCAAATTTATGTTTTGAAATTAATTACAATCACAATCCAATACAGCAAACACACAATTGCAATTTCAACCCACATGCAATGCAAATATTCATAAATAAACATTCACACACATATATATATATGTAATTTGAAATAAAGAAACATATAGAGTACAAGTTCAAATAAACAATGACACAATATACAAATTAAAATCTAGATTATGCATATACGTTCAAATTCGTAATTCAATACAACAAACACATGAATACAATTTCAAATTACATACACATATTCATAATTAATATTCATACAACCACTCACATACATATGGAATTTCAATTAAATAAAAATACAAAATACAACTCCAAATAAGCAGACAAACAATATACAATTTTGTGTTGAAATACAAACGAAAATAATCATTGTCAAAACCACTCACATATATATTCGATTTCAAACAGGCAAACACACAGTTCAAATTCGTAATTCAATACAAAAAACACATGAATGCATTTCAAATTACATACACATATTCATAATTAATATTCATACAACCACTCACGTACATATGGAATTTCAATTAAATAAAAATACAAAATACAACTCCAAATAAGCAAACAAACAATATACAATTTTGTGGTTAAATACAAACGAAAATAATCATTGTCAAAACCACTCACATATATATTCGATTTCAAACAGGCAAACACACAATTCCACTAACCCACGCACACACAATTTAAAATGAACAAAGAAATATGGTACAATTTCAATTCAAAACATCAACATAAATACATAAAACATTTTCAAAATCACAAACATATATATACCATTTCAAAGAAGTAAATATATAAGAAATGGATTTATAAATACGTATTCTCTCATTATATTATATAAAATAATGCAATACAAAAGTCTTTAAAAATCAATGAAAAGAAAAACAAACAAAAAAGCACCAATATGAATGGTTTGTTAATTAGAGAGATATTTAGTGTTTTCCAATACATTGTGGAAGGTTGTGTAATTTGTATTTGGGTAAAATATTTTAAGTTTTTTTAATTATAAATGTGTTTTTGGTTAAATGCAATTGTAATAAGTGTTGTAATATAAATGGATGATCATGGAAGTGTAAGATGACCTTCTTCAAATATAAATGGTGTAACATAAATGCATCTTAAAAGAGTGTGTTGTTACGAGTATGAGTTGAAAGAAAAGTAATCAACACAAACAAAAATAACTACACTACTCAAAGAAAAATGGAGTCCATCCTCCTTAGAAGTTGTAAGGAGTTTAGCCTCTTCCATAAAAAATAACTTATCTTACAATATTGAAAAAAAAGAAAAAAATAATATATAACTACACCAATATTTATTTTGGGCAAAACTCTTTTTGCATGTAGTACCATACAAGTATTAGAGAAAAACCATATATTTTTAATAAGATATAACAAAAATTATCAACTTCTCTTATATATAAAAAGAATGATCATTTCTATCACATATTTAAATAATGAAAATAAATATGAATTTACTTTCCTTCACACTTTTTCTAAAAGTATAAGTCATTTCTGGAAACAAATCCTAAAAATAATGCCCATAAAAAAGTAGTATTAATGAAATATGAGATGAGTGTTTTGTTTTAATTCTTTTCTTAGTCCAAAAACTAATAAACATAATTTTTATTTTTAAATAAAAATATATATTATGAATCATGATTATATATGTAATCAATGATATAATTAAATTTGATTTTTAAAACCTAGGATAGGTTATTCCATTCTATGAAAAATAAAAGTAAAAAACAATTCATTTCATTTTATCTCACTTTAATTATGTCTAGGAAAAACCATTACAAATGGTAGAGGGGCATAATTGACTCTCCAAAAAATGTTGTAACTGATACAGGATTGAAGCGAACCGAAACAAGCCTATATAACATAGAATTCCCAATTGACGCGAAAGACCTGAGCTGAGCTGCATTATTATTATTTTTTTATAATTTGAATAAACCAATGATGAGAAAGAGAGTTGTATTAATATTTTGAAAATGTATGGATTATTAATTTGAAAAATTAATAAACGAGTGACAAGGAAAGGGTACAGAAGCTGGGTCAGGTTGAGGTTGAGCCAGTAAATTCATTGGTGGATTTAATTGACAAGTTAAAATTGATTCAGGGTAGGGTTTTTTATTCAGTTACAAATAAAAATTACAAGGATTCAAAACCATGGATTGAAGTAGCACATTAACACACAATGTATCTGGCTTTAACTAGCACGAATGGTACAGGGCCTCGCTAATACCAGAGGGAAATAAATGAGTAGAAATGGTAGAGGGACTAGCTAATCGTGGAATGGAGGGGATCGGACTTGATGAGGCGTTGAATCCCCAAAGAAAGCGAAGGTGAAAGTTGTACTGTAATGTGACTGATTCCGGAGGATTCAAGCGAAGGAAAGCTATATATATAACAGAGAACTCCCCATTGACACAGCTGAGTTGGATTATTATTAATAATTTAAAAGTTGTATAAAGCAGAGATAATAAAGAGCAACTCACTATATGTATGTATTATTATTAATTTGAAAAAGTATATTATATATTAATTTGAAAATTTAATAAATAGGGTAACCGTAAGCTGACGAAGTTTTAATGAGGTGCGTTTTGGGTTTAATTGACATGTTATCATTGTTTAAGGGTGGGTTTTAATTGGTTACTGATAAAATATATAAGGGTTAAAAACCATGGATTACAGTATCAAATAACACAATACAAAGTAGGTTATAATAAAAAATTAACACGAATTAAACTTATACACAACACAACAGGCAATAATACAAAAACTCGGGTAAAAATAACATAGGGCGCACAATACAGTGAAAGAAGCCACACGTTAAGCTAAATCCAGAGATATGCGTGGATTGAATCCATGAATGAAAAAATTAATGTAATAGAAATGGTAGGGTAGGGTAAAACCATTGAATGGGAAACATAACTCATCAAGGGTAAAATTCTTGGAGAGAAAACAAAGCCATAAATCCAGCTCATCCACACGGCACAAGGGTATTACAAACTATTGAGGAAACCGAGCAACACGCAACACGTTAAAGCCAAAAACATCAGGTTGAACCAATACCCAACACAATATACAATATGAGTTACCCAAAACGGAAAAATCCCACGAGTTAAACAAACAAATAACACAAGACACATAAACCAAGTTATGTGCAAAAGAAATCATGGGTTAAACTAATGAAGATGAAGTTATACCGGAGAACCAATACACAGAAACCAAGTTATGTCGAAAAGAAACCATGGATTAAACTAATAACAAGAGGTTATACCGGAGAACCACAAACTAAATTAAACTAGCATGGGTTAAACTAATAAAGAAGAAGTTATACCGAAGGACAACAAACTAAACCAAACTAATAAGCAGCACATTAAACCCAAATACAGAGCTATCGGAAGTGATTCAAAAACGCAGTGATGCTTGAATTCGCAGGGGATGGGATAAATTCGTGAAGCTAGAGCGATAGAGCCATAGACCGATTGAACCCAAATACAGAGCTATGGCAGGTGATTCAAAAAGCCAGTGATGCTTGAATTCGTAGGGGATGGAGTAAATTTGTGAAGATAGAGCCAGAGAATGATTGAAGCGATGAAGGAAAAATAAAATGTAATAGAAATTATCGAGGAGGCCTATGGAAGAAAAAATTAAATCTATTAGAAATTTTTGAGGTGGAAGCATAGCCATAAACTAATTCAAAGAAGACATACACAGAGAGGGCCATCTCTACATATTTGGAATTGGGATTCGATTTCATCTCTTCACCCAGATAATTAGGATCTACGAGGTAGGTTTTGAACAACAGCAACATCAACCACCTATTTCTTTATTTTTATTCATTTCGCTGAACAAACAAACTAAAGTACAAGGTTATGAAATGGAATTAGTTTTCATAGCAAAACGCACAAATGAACAAAAAGATTGAACTAAAATTAAATAGAATTTGATCCATACCATTCCGGAGAGATAATTGATCTCGATGAAGCGAAAAAACTGTTAAGAAACTCAACTTCCATGCCCTGCCGAGATAATTGATCTCTATGAACCCAAAAAAATGTTAACCAGCTCACCTGCCCTCCGCTACCCTATCCTTCTTTTGCCAGCCTCAGCCTCCTCCTCTATCCCACACAACCATGACTCACTCAAACATAACTCGACCTGCACCTAGACACAAACATACCCAATCTCAAACCACACAGACAGCCAAACACACACAAGCATAGCCATACGAGATATTGACAGACGAGATATGGACAGAGGAGGAGGAAGATGCTGGAAAAATGATAAGAATTAATATATGTGTATGTAGTGATTCCCCAGCACCCTTCAACTGCTACAAGAGTTTTACCACCTATAACTGTTCTGTCTTCAATTTTAGAGCTCGTGTTTTTTCTTCAATTTCAATTGAATTAGCGCCTTTTTGAAAATATGTTGTTGGGTGGATGCTTTTTTTCGTGCAGGTTGTTTTTGTTTTTTCTGGTTGTTCTTTTCATTAATGCTTTTTTTTGCCATACCCTTCTGAACACACATATTGCAAATAGGGCTTCATTCATGGTTTTACCGTTTTTTATTTATTCACATAATTACGTATTGTGGATTCAATTCTCATTTTAATATTTTATTTATTTTTGAGGATGTTGGAAATACTGTGTTGAAAGGCTTGACGATAGGAGAATTTTCTGGACATAGCATATTATGTTATTTATTTTTAATTTTATCTGATAGTTATATGATATTTATTGGATATTAATATTTTTTTTTCTTTTTTTTTTCAATTGCAAAGCATCTTGACAAATTTGTAAAGCTCCGTTTAAAAAGTTTTAAAAGCAACAAATATTTACAATGAAGGGAAATTAGTGTAGCCATATAAACCATAAAAGTGCAAATGAAAATGTGTGGGCCCACGTATTAAAAAATCCTTACAATGAAGGGCGAGGTCTTCCATCTTGATAGGAGTTACAGTTTTGAGAACGACAACGAATATTTACAATGAAGGGAAAGGTCTTCTATCTTGATAGGAATTGTACTATAAAAAAAGGAAATGAATCCTTACAATGAAGGGCAAGGTCTTAGATCTCGATAGGAATTAGTGTAACCATATAAACCATAAAAGTGCAAGTGAAAATGTGTGTGCCCACATAATAACAAATCTTTACAATGGAGGGCAAGGTATTCGATATTGATAGGAATTAGTGTAGCCATATAAACAAAATGGCTAGTAAACAAAACACTTACGTCATGATATATTTCACATTACAAGGACTAAAAAAATCATGAAGATCTCAAAACTCATAATTAAATCTAATTGGTTCTCTATTAGGAGAAGAATGTACCCATTTGTTTTTCCTTCATCCCCCAAGTAATATGTAGGTCATGTGAATGCTAAAATTCAACATAAGGAAGAAATTCCTCTAGATTAGCAATGGTTGATCTTTTTTGGGATAAGAAACCTTGAGATATGACTTTTATAGGTTTATCCTAAAGGAATTGACTCTCCCATGAGATCTTTTTCTATGTGCTGGTATGCAAATTTTTCTCAACCACTTCAACCTGAGAGTTAGAAATAATTGACAATGATAAGGAACACATTTTAGATAAGGAAGGAATTTCTCCATAAGAATACATATTGATCTTTCTTCATAAGCAAGAGAAACTCCTATAACTGAGGGAAGATTATTGGCTTTAACAATGGTGTAAAAACTATCGTTAATGAGGTTGGCACCATTGTGACAAATAGTGGAAGAAAGGATGTTCCAAAGAAGGATAATGGTAGGTTGAGATTTCTTGACAAGTATGTGAAACTCCTATAAGTAAGGGCAAGATTATTAGCCTTAACAATGGTGTAAAAAGTACATTTAATGAGGTTGACACCATTGTCACAAATAGTAGAAGTAAAGATCTTCTAGAGAATGATACTCATATAATTATTTCATGTGGTATAGAAGTTGGTTCATATTCTTTCCATTTTCATTTTATACCTATTTAAACAGTCAATAGGTATAACTGCCAAAATTTTCTCACGTGACTTAGTTATTCTACTTTGCTTTTATCTCCACCTATATACTCATCATATGATGTTGTCTAGTTGTTGTAATTATTTGGAGGCCTTTTGTCCCTGTGTCTTCCATAAACTTTTTCTATCTATTATTGGAATAGCATTGTTGTCAATTTTACCTATCTAGGAAAGAAAATTCCTAAGTTCTTTTATAAATGTAATTGAATATTGTTTATGAACCCTAACGTAGATTTAGTGGAATAGGAGGCACTCAGGTGGTTGGAAAATATTTTAACCAATTTCTGTCAACTGCAAGTCTATATATTTTCTGTCAATTACTATTTAGTATTTACATTTCTCAACTATAACTACTCTTCCATTTTTTTTAGTTAGCCCAATGAAAAGAAATTTCTTTTGCTTTATTTCCTAACAATATTTACACACTAAAGAAGACTTGAACATATTTTTAATAGCTAATATTTCAGCTCTTTCCATCTTTTGTATGGCTACTATTCTCAATGTCCCAATTTGATATGGCTTCTTGAAATTTGTGATTTCATTCCCTACAAACATTTCGATTTGATCTCACGTGTGTGCTTAATTGTTTTCTCAAAAGTATGTATTTCGCGCTCAACATTATAAGTCCTTAAGTTAATCCAATTGATTTAGCGTGATTGCATTTATCTATTTAACATTCATGAAAACTACTGTGATATGGCTCTAGTAGTTGATGTTAAGGAAACAAACGGGTTGGTTATAGGGAGATTGTTTGTTTCAGTAGATATAGTGGACAAGATATGATTTTCGTAATGGCAAGTCCTATGTATACATGAACATATTGGATAGCCGTGAAAATGTCTTGTTTGTTAATATTTTCCCAATTTTTAGGGGATTCATTTATTCAAAATGCTAGTTGGTTTTTGCAATTTTGAATGAAAACAAATAAAAGTCTACATTATTAGCTCAATAATTTCCAACATTAGATAGAGTACAATGTCCAATAATTTCACACAAGTTCCTAGATAATGTTATAAGCTATTTCAAGTTTTATCTTTTATAGTTGATTTCTTGTAACAAAATTCCTATTCCAGGAATACATATTTCCCTTCCATGGCAACTTGGAATCATTCTTGTGGAATTGTATTATGTTGTCATGTTCAACAGTTAATATGTTGCATTGAAGCATATTGATAAAATGTTATCTCATTTTGTGAAAACAAGACTTTCATAATTGGTATATCCTTTGCATTTTTTCTTCAATCATTTCACCATCCAATTTGGGAGTGAGTTGAAGAGAATCTATTTGAATTTGTCACAAATACTTTTAATTACAAGGTATTTGTGTTGTCTTAACAATTAGCTCTTAGAATTCATCTTAGGTGCATCATTTCTTTTCTCCTCTTAGGTTCTTTTGTATTTTTGAGTTGTTTTCCTTACAAGTCTATGCCCTTTCTTCAAAAGATGAACAATTTTTTTTTCCTTTGAAAATAAAGGAAATGAATATGTCTTTAACCCTTCAGTTATGCTCGATGGGAAATTCAAAACAAGAAACAAGTAATAAAAAAACCCACCTTATTATGTATTACCCTATGGTAGTTTTTTTAATTTTTAGTTGTTTGAAATAGTCCAAAGAGTCTATTGTTTGGTAAAATATTCCGAAATTAGTTTTCATGAAAATTTTGCAATACATAAAATTGTTATAGATTTAGCACTTTGGCTATCCATGACGGAAATGCCAAGATTTAGGGTTTAGGTTTTATGGTTTATGGTTTATGGTTTATTATTTATAACACT
>APFE031087660.1:0-14315 GCA_000404065.3 Pinus taeda
TCCCTCAATGCTCTGCGCTGCAACTAAATGAAACCCTCAGAAATCTGCCTGAAACCTCTACCAAAACTCTACAATATGCAAGGGCTGATCTCCTGCCCTATCTCTCAGCACAAATCCTACTCCAAACCCTCAACCCAGAACTCTGCCAGAAAGCACTGCATCACCCCTCTTAGTGTTGCGCAATCCTCCAAAACGCTGATGAAACTGCTGCTGAAATGTTGATGAAACTACTGTTGGAATGTCAATGGAAATAACTTGCCTGAGCAGGCACTCGAAGTCCCCCGGGGTTAAGGGTGAGATCTCTGAACGGAGACACTCAATGCACTAAACAATGCTGCAGACTAGCTAAATAGCCAACGTGCTTTAAGTCGAAGTGACTATCACAAATGCTCATAACTGAATGATCAAAATGAGGGGGCTTCTCTCTCCTTTATAGCCTTTTCCTCTCTCAATCCCTAGGCTCACCTCCTCCAACGTAATTCCTCTCTTGCCATGTGTTTCTTCCCTTCTGCGCAGTCCCTCCAAGTGTCTGCATGGAATCCATCTCTGTGTCCCCTTTTGGCCCCCTTGGCTCCCCTTTAAGTCACAACGTTGTGCTACTAGGAAGTGACTTTTATTCTAAAAGTGAGTTATGTCCCCCTTCCTCACCTTTTTATTTATAAATAACTATAGAAGGCAAAAATTGAGCAAAATCCAATATTCCAATTAGCCATGGCTAATTAGGAATATTACAATGGGGTATCGGTTCTTGAGGGTCTTCCTGTTAAGGGCTTTCTAGTCGAGACACATCCTGAGGGTCCCATCCTTCTTCTTCACCAACATATGACAAAAGCGAAAGGACTAGAACTAGGCCTGATGTGACCCAAAGCAAGTAGCTCCTCAATAGCTTTCTCTATCTTGTCCTTATCGGCTTTGGGGTTCCTGTCAGAAGTAGTGATGACTGCCTATATACCCAGCTCCAACTCAATGGTGTGCCCAAACCCTCTATCTGGTGGCTACCTTGGTGGAATGTCCACAAACATTACTGCGTACCTATCCAGTAGAGCCTGTATGTCTATTGGTGGTAACTGTGCCTGTCCCCCAACCTCTGAGATCCTCAACTCAATTGCCCATGCAATGTCCCCATGTCGAAGATCCACCTCCATCCTGTGGGCCGAAACTGTCTGAGGCAGATAATATTGCATGCCTCTCAAGACCACCAGTTTTCCATCTGGCCCCATGAACTCCATCTCAGGTTTCCTCCAATCTGTCGTGACTCGCCCAAAGGAATACAACAACTAGACACCCATCACCATGTAGGTGTTTAGCACATCAACCAGAAAAAAAGTGGCTTGTCATCGAGTAGTTTCCCATAACTACTGTCAAGTAGGGCATGTATCTGGTGCACTGGATGGTACGGTCACCTGGCACTAGGATGGAGAACCACTCAAACTCTGTTGTGGTGAGGCCCCTCCTCTAGACCAGCTATGCATCTATGAAGTTGTGGGTATCCCCACTGTCCACAATTACCGACACCCTCTGTCCATGTACTGTACCTCTGATCCTGAGTGTCAAAAACTTAGGAATCCCACATAGAGAAGCAAGGACTCCCCCTGATGAGGCACTAGATGCCCCTCCCTGTGGAGGTGGTGGTGGTGGTGGCCCTCTGTCCCCCGAACTCTCTCCATCTGTCCCACCACAATCTTGCTCCACCTCGTCCTCTCGGTCACTATCAGAAAAGACCTCAATGTAATGTGCTCTACCCACTGTGCACCTATGGCCTGGTGCCCATGGCTCTCCGCATGTGAAGCATAGCTTCCTCCTCCAGAGGTCCTTCTGTGTCTCCTCATCTAGTTGCCCCCTCCCCTGTGTGGTCCTCGGTGGTGGGGGTCTAGTCTCATGCCCCTTCTATGGGAAAGGGGTCCATGCAGGAAATGGCGCTCTGGTCTTGGGGATGGCCCCCTACAAGTTTCTGGCACATACCACCACTTCCTGCAGCGTAGATGGTTTGCGTGACTTTACCAGTCCACACAAAGGCTCAAGCAAGCGCTCAATGCACGTATATACCCTCTTGGCCTCAGGCAGATTCAGGATCATCACTGACTCACTGGGTTGCCTGTTTGGCACAGTTGGGTTAGCTCCCTGAAAGATGCCTCTGGATCCCTCTGATCAAATCACTCCACCACCCTCCTGGTGAAGTCCTCATAAGAAACTATCTGGGCATGCTCCAAAGTGGTTAGGCCACGAAACCACCAGACATGGGCTTCCCCCTCCAAGTGCAGCGTTGCCATCTTAATGGCTTCCTACTCTGTCATCTGGTTGAGTTGAAATTATGTGCCCATCTTTTCAACCCAAGCCCTGGCTATGCACTTGGCAGTGCCATCAAATGTATTGAAGTACATCCTCCCTATAGTTCTTCGCAGCTCATAGTTTTGGGTCCCCTGTCCTTCATACCCCTTGTTCGTCTCACTTTGCTTGAGCTTGCAGTAATCTGTGAAGGAGAGGGCTTCTTTGAAATCTTTGTCCATCGCCTGCCACTCTATGAAGTAATCCCCCATATGGGAAGTGTCTTCCTCCCTTGCTAGTTCAATTTGTGTTATTGGCACAAAAGAGGGTAGTGTAGCCCAATGGGCACACTCACTGAATGGTGATGCGCTGGTTGTGAGGGATGATAGAAAGGCTGAGAAGCCCTGAAAGTTTCTCCACACAAAAATCCTCTAGGTGTGGCTCTGTCTCGGCTCTGTGATTTGATCCCCTCCAGCATGTCTTTCTACCCCTTTGCCAATTCACTCAAAGCCCTCAAGAGGCTATTGAAAGCCATCTCCTCCCTACCCTTGGGCTCTGTCATTTCCTCCTCTCCGGCCACTGTTTTCCCTTTTTCCTCCATGTCTGGTGTAATTTCCAGCTCCCTTTCTCTGCTCCTGTACCTCTGCTTCCGGTAAGTGATGTTCTCCCGACCTTCTCCTCTCATAGGAGAGGCTGAGAGAATTGAGATGGAAGGTTGACCTGGAATTCTACATTTCTGACTCCACTATTCCAAACTTGAAGTAGACTTTTCGTGGAGTTGGCAAGAGTGCAGAAATCAATCTAATGGTGGAAAGGAAGGACCAACTGTAGCTTCTGCGCATACTCCAAGAAAAATTTTGAGCTGCCAGTAGAAAATATATGGGAGCAAGAGGCCGAGATATGTTCGTAGATCCATTTCCCTGAAGGCAAGATCGCAAAAACCAAATTGTTGATACATTGGACTGGAAATCCAATTGAATTGTGCAATTTGTGTATTTGAAACTAAAAGTTGTCACACGAAAGATACAAACAGCTGATTGGGAGTTCCATAGCAGAGAATTCAACTGGTGACGAGACGCTGAGATCTCTATGGGAAGTAACATAAATCAATAGTGAGGTCAAGGAGTTGCTAGTGACCATCAAGGTCAGATTGGGCAACCTGTGTTGAGATCGTTGAGCTTACAAGAAGCGAGAGCCATTACCAAAGGGATTGATTGTAGGGAGAATAGGGTTGATTATTGTAGAAAGTTGAATTCTTGGTAATGGCATCGGTTACTCACTTGTAGAGGCCCAACACCCTCAAATTATTAAAAGGGGGTCAAGATAATTAGAAGGCAACTAATTCAATTGGAGCACCAAGGTCGAGTCCTTATAATTTATTACCAGAATCAAGTCTACCTAAGTCAGTGTCTTGTGTCTAGCAGAATTGTCATTCCACTCACGTTCCAAGTTGTGGCAGGTTGTTTATCTTTGGAACAATGCAAAAGTTGGTTCCTTGGAACACCATGCACCCAAACAGAACAACAGACCCTTCTCTAGGAAAGTGCATAACATGCTCCAACAAAATCATCTAAAGGATTTAGAAAGGGAGAAAGAAGTGTGGAATTAGCTTTTTGTACTTGGGTCCAATTAAAAGCCTGGAAGATCAGGAGATGACCTCGCATTGGAAGAGTTGGAATCATATCTTTCCAAGTTGGGTCAATCTGATTGGAGTTTAAATCGGGTTCTGAAACCAACTATGCTTGCATTGGTACAAGCCAGATTGTTGGCGCATCCAGGAGAAAAAGCCAAGCTTATCATCACATCCTATTTCAACAATATTTTGAGGATAGTAACACCCTTTCCTCCTATAACGATGAAATCATGAAGAGGGTCTTTCAATTGATTGTAGAACGTTATTCAGGACTGCATGACACCTAGAGCTCAAACATTGATAGAAGGCTTGTAATCCTAGACACCATGGCCAAAATCAGATCCTGCGTAGTCATGCTTTATCTAGAACAAGATGATTTGATCCTTCGGATGTGTCAATTCTTCTTCACCAACATTAGAGAGCATCACCCAGAGAGGTAAAAGCCAACATGTGAGATATATTATCTTCATTGCTAGTTGAACGTGATGTCATTCACAAACAACGACAGACAAAATTGTTAGCCATTTGAAGGAAGACACAGGTTGCCTCACTAGCTGCCTATGAGCTAGCCAAAGGGGTGGTCGAGAAAAACATGAGATTCTTCAAAAGGCAACTAACCCAGGAGGAGTTGATAACGATACAAGATACAAAGATCCAAACATGTAGCATGAATGAGCTGAAAAGGAAGGATCTTTGCTTCATTTGCAAGGAACCTTAGGGACTTGACCACTCGTGCAAGAGTGACATCGAGAAGATGAAAGGGGTAGATCAAGAGAAGACTCTTGACTTTCAAGATGAGGATTCTTCTTTTATAATTGAGTTCATGTGTTCTTACGAGGACACCTTTGAGGAGCATGAGTAATCATGGGGAGTTGTCAAAGGAAACTCAAAGATGCAGACATGTTTGGTAAGGAGATTGATGAGAAACAATTTATAGTGGAGCATAGTGCGCATGATGGGCCATCTTTGCAGAGTTAGCTAGTTGCTCATGTTGAGCCCATGATGGAGGAGGATGAGCAAACATCCTTGGGGCAAACCATTGATGAGGAGCGGGCAGATGCACAGACAACCACGAGGGAGGTAATATTTGCAAACATTGGTCATCAGGAGGCGTTGGGACCTGACAGGACAATTTTGCAGGTGACGAGTGGACCGGTGGAGCATGGAGTTTCTAGTCTGATGAAGGAGGATTTTTTGGAGATTGTGGTGCATCCATCATCTTTGAGTCTACCCATTGACGAGGTGCAGGTAGATGCAGCAGCAACTAGAAAAGTTGCAGTATTTCCAAGCAGCAGCCCTCTCTAGGAGTACATAGACAGGGCATGCAGCACAGGTTGCCCACTTATAGGGAGAGAGACATGGATTCCTAGACACATCTGGTTGAGTGGATGGGCAGAGTTGTATGAGTTAAGCATGGTGCAACACAATGGACTCATACCATATACAGGTGCATAGGCATCCGATCCTTCCCACGAGATGGATTGGTGGGAGATCATGAGTTCGTATCTTGTTGATGGCACGATATTCTCAGTCGAGAGCATAGTGTAGCAGGGACCCTTAGACATGAGGAGTTCTACATGCTCCAACGACCCTTAGGCCATCTGTTACGCTGTGTTGCTTAGCGAGTCTACCGGCTGTTTAGCCACGAGTCTTCCACAGGGAAGATTCAACCTCTACGTTGGGGGACTATCTGTGCCCGCCCTAGGGAGGTTGTTCCACAGAGATTACAGGAGTTCTAGCATGGAAATACAACCCATCCAACCACACAGAGCAGGAGACTGCATACTTTCTGGGCAGCCAGAAACACACAGAGAGGAGTGAGCCAACAAGCAGGTCTCTAGCTTGCTGGGAGTTACAAGAGCAGGAAAGGTTGTGGGCTGAGGACATTTTCTCTAATTTTTTCAGCTAGTCAGTCAGTGATTACAACAACAAGCATTTCTGGGCAGAGGGGCTGTGCAGTGGCGTATAGCAGCAAATTCATGGGGCTTAGGAGAACAACCATCCGAGCAAAGCGATCATATGGGAGAAAAAAATCACTTATCACAGGAGAAACCAACATTTGAGGGGAGTTTTCAGGTGGATGTGCAGGCTCTTTCCTGCAAATCGAATTTCGCAACAGTAGCCAGAGAGGGGCTCCAAGGAGACCGAAAATCCAAAATCAAAATCAACGAAATTCCCCTCTAGGTTTTTCTGGGTGCATTCTTGGGTGCAAGTTGATTGGGGGCGTGAGCCTATAGGTTGGAGGTTCCTACGATTTGGCACCTTAGTATGTTGATGGTACCAGATGTGTACGTGGATTTGGCTAAGCTATTACTCAATGGTGTTGAAGCCCCAACTCGAAGATGGCGAATTGTTGAAAGAATAAGAACAATGTGGACACTTGGAATGCTTCCAAACTCTAGCTAGGATATCCACCATCAACAACAAACCATAACTAGAAAATTTGGTCTAGCGAGGCATCACACTAAGCCACTTGTAGCAACTTCAAAGGGTGCACACCAAACTAGCATGAATACCAGCAAGTCCACCATTAATTTTTCACTTATATAATCTAGGTCCTCTAGGAGATTTTCTAAGTTTACATTATAAAAGCTCTTCCAGCATAGTGATCCAAGGACCCACATGAATAATCCAGGGCCTGATTGGGGACTAACATGCATTCTAGGTGTTTCGACGAAGTCATGCAAGCTAGGTTGTGTCCAAGGAGAAATGTTGGCTAAACTTGATGTAGTGATGCAATGACCCTTGGATGTCATTCATTAGACACCGTTAGTTTAAGGCTATGGACCACATTATTGTTAGTGGGTACCCTCTAACACTAATGTGGCACATAGTCTTAAACTAAGGGTATCTAATGAATGACATCCAGGTTGATTTGGGGTAGCATCGGATGTGCTCTAGCCACAAAATTTGGTAGAGAGGTTGGGGCACATGAGATCTCCAATACCCAGAAAGGGTTTGGAAAAATTCTAAACAGATCACGAGATATTAAAATAATTAATATTTTTAATGGAGTCCCTAAGTCTAAACTTAGGGAAAATAAAATATTAATGTGTATTAATATGAATCTGTGTTAGAGTCGTCCAAAAGACATGGATCAAGCCAGATCTAATCTTAGCCATTAATTAAGGACTTAATCTCGGCTGTTGAATCGTCAACAGGAAAGGTATAAGAGGAGTCCTGAGGGTCACTTGGAGGGGTACGCCAGATGATCAGTCATTCTATTCCTTAGAGCGGGGTTTGCTAAGAGAGATAGAATCAGTGATTGGGAGAGCAGCTAGGGGCATTGAGTACAGAGAGACAGAGAACCAGAGATAGTGCCAGGATAGCAGCAGAGAAGCTAGAGAGAGAGAGCAAGAGCAGTCAATGCTCACGCAGGGCGACGTAGAGGCAACTAAGTGTTGCGTAGAGCACCAGAGGGGCCAGCGTAGCTGATGTAGAGGCTCAGAGAGTTGACACAGGGACTCATGGGACTGACGCAAGGTCGACGCTGGGCTAGTGTAACGAATAAAATATATAAATAATATAAATATAATGTAAAATATAATAATCATAAATAATAATTAGTTAAGCCAGTAATTAGGTTGAAGAGGCATGTCTAATAGGACATGACTCTTCATGAAGAGACACTTGCTAGGTATATAAGAAAGCCTCTCGTTCTCATTGTAATTCATTGATTCTTATTCTTATTCATATATTTAATATAATATTTAAATCCTTAATGGATATCTTGATATTCCAAGTCTTTTGGAGTAATTAATCTTTAGAAGCAACTTTGTTCGCTTCATTTGGTATCAGAGCCACGTTTGGCTGATCACCAGGCCTTTGGCTATCAACCTATCATCAACCTTGTTGTTGTCATAGGCCTTTGGCTATCAACCTATCATCAACCTTGTTGCTGTCATACTTGAAGCGTTTCGCTATATATTGGGAGATTCTCCATTTTTTAGGTCTTTGGCCATTTGCTACTAATTACAAAAAATAATAATAATAAAGAATAAAGAAGAAGGGTATATAAAAAAAAAGAAGAGGAAAGGAAATAATATATTCTGAACAAACAAACAAAAAGTGAAAATATATATATATAAAAAAAGGTTTTACATTATTGATAAAAAGTGCATAATAAAGATAAGCGGGAACCTTTTCAAGCATATTTAAGACTTTTTACGTGGAGAAGCCCGTGGTTTTAGAAACCAGTGGTAAGTTTTACATTTTACGTGGAGAATATTAACCGAGGTTTTGAAAACAACCCATGGTAATTGCCCATGGTATTTTAAAAAGTTAAAAAAAAAACGAAAGGAATACGGTTTACTTTTTACGTGGAGAACATTTTAACGGAGGTTTTAAAAACAACCCATGGTATTTTAAAAGTTAAAGAAAAAGAAAGATACAAAAGCTCTTACGTGAAAGGTAAATATTACCTTTACAGGAGGTTTTAAAAAACAACCCATGGTAATAGCCCATGGTATTTTAAAAGTAAAAGATATTTTGATAACATTGGAGAAAGATCTAAATAATTTTAATCGTTCAAATCTAAAGATTGTGACCGTACCAAGAGTCACGTCTCATCCAAATTTTCCGAGAAAAAAATATTATTATAATTATAAAAAAGGATACTATATAAGCCTTATATAGTTACATATAAAAGGAAAGGTGGGTCTCAAAAAAGTATATATAAATTTTATATAATTATAATTTTATAATATATATAAATTAAAATTATATATAATATAGCCCACGGGGCTTTGGATTGACGGTGAATGGGTGCGCTGTTAAGGCACTCCTTGCAATAGGTCACCGGTTCAAATCCCCTGTGGGTACTTAGGTTACTCTTAACATAGAAAAAATTATATATAATATATATAATTTATAATATATATATTAAAAAATTATTATTATATAACATTTTATTAAAAGAGTGAACAAAAAAATAAGAAGAAGAAGAAATATTTGAAATATTATTATATAATATATATATATATATATATATTAGATTTTTAAGAAGAGAGAAGTGGAAATATATTTTATAGATTAAAAGAATATATACAAAAAAAAAAAACGAAAAAAAAAGAAAAATATATAAAAAGAGAGTAAAAAAAAGAGAGAGAATATATCATATAAAAAAAAAATAGAAAAAAATAAATAAATAAATTCTTGAAAAAAAAAATTATTAAAAAAAAAGTAATTTAAAAAAATATTTAATATTCAAGAAGCAAAAATGGAGTCTAATACAAAAATGAAGACCATAAGATTCCCAGAAACCGCACCCAGAGACGATAAAGCATTATTTAACATTAAAGGATCTCTCGCAGGAAAAGATGTTATTATTTCTATTTCTCCGGTAGAAGATGCAAATTATATAACACCTAAAATCGCAAACCAACTAGTGATTCCAGAGTCAAATATAACTGAAAAATTAGAATTAGACCTTTTTCGCAATAAAATATATGACAAAGCCAATTTACAGTTAAACGTTGAAGATTATACATTTGTATCACAATTCTCAGTTCAGACGGTATGGAACAATCAAGGGGACATTATTTTGGGTTTACCTTGGATGGAAACTCTAGGTTCCTTTATTCTAAATACTAAGAAAAAGTTTTTAACATTTTCTTACAAGAAGAAGAAAATAACACTCCAAGATTTTACACTAAAACGAAATTCAATAACACCAGAAGATATCTCAGATATTTCAAAAATAATGTCTCAAGAAAGTAAAAAGGTATTACAAAATATGCAAAAAGAAATTGACAAAATCAATGTTGACAAAAATGAAGAAGTTTCTCGATTTAAAAACCATAGCGAAAAATTACTGTCGCAAATTAAGAAACTTAAAAAGGACAAGAAGTCGTTAGAAAACCAGGTACAACAACTTATCAAGAAGGAAGCATCAAATGTAGGAATTCAAGTTGATGACAAAACAACAAATACCGATCCAATGAATATGACAACTCAAGAAGACAAGTCAGTTGAAGAAACGACACACGTAGATGTTGCAGTTCAGACAATGGACATCCCAAGTGAATGTTCCATAACCAATTCAACAACATCTTCGCTCGAGGAAAATCCAAAAACTTTATATCGACATCTGAATCATGAGAATAGACAAATCAACCAAGCTGTGTATCAGGACAATTCAAGCCGTAGACAAAAAATTAATGTTTCAGAGAATAATGACGTAACATCAATTCCGTCTTATGCTGACAAGTCGTTACAAAATTTTAGTGATCAAAATGCTATACAGAAGATTAATTTGGGATGGTCTGATCCCTTCTCAGTGCGACAATTTTGTTTGTCACTAAGAAGATCATATCAACTTGTATCGATGAGGATGACTATTCCAAGACAGAAAAACTTTTGAAGCCGAAAAAGAGATCAAGCCTTTTGTCATCGACAAGCTTTGAGGACAAAGCTTTTTGAGGAAGGAGGCAATGTAACGAATAAAATATATAAATAATATAAATATAATGTAAAAAATAATAATCATAAATAATAATTAGTTAAGCCAGTAATTAGGTTGAAGAGGCATGTCTAATAGGACATGACTTTTCATGAAGAGACACTTGCTTGGTATATAAGCAAGCCTCTCGTTCTCATTGTAATTGATTGATTCTTATTCTTATTCATATATTTAATATAATATTTATATCCTTAATGGATATCTTGATATTCCAAGTCTTTTGGAGTAATTAATCTTTAGAAGGAACTTTGTTCGCTTCAGCTAGGAAAGGCTGACGCAGTCCAGATTCGGCAAATGTTGGGGTTTTAGGGGCAAATTGGTGTTGAGTGGCTGCCGGATGGAGTGACAGAGAGAGCTACAGTGCAGGAGTCCCGAGACAGCGCAAAGCTAGCAGGCTGCAGTAGTGCGAGAGGCAGAGGAGTGTTGCACCAGTGCAGGAAGGCACAACGAGGTGTGCAACGGTGCGAGATGCAGGGAGTTGTTGCAGCAACGCAGAAGTCAGAGAGAGGGAGCACTTGTCAGCGACAAAGGGAGCTTCAACATTAGTGGGTGTTTCTAGCCCAACAAGGAGGTCAGTTGGAGGATCAGTTACTTACTTCTCAGTAATTGAGTTGCAGTGCAACAATGGGCAACACGATGCAACATTATGAGAGGAGGTGTAGCGCATATGCAATGTTGGGAGGAAGGACTAGCAGCACACGAATGCAGAGGGAGTTATCGTACAGATGCAGCAGTGGCAGTGGCAGAACCATGGGCAGCAATACAGGAGGCAGCACTGCAGAGGATGTTGGGTGGGAAGGCCCAGCATCAACACAGGTATTGATGCCAAATGATCAAAGTAATACTCAATGAGGAGTGTTGCTAGAGCACAGTCCTCGTTAAGAGGGAGTGTTGATTTTGGGTAGCATTGGATGTGCTCTAGCCACAAAATTTGGTGGAGAGGTTGGGGTACATGAGATCTCCAATACCCAGAAAGGGTTTGGATAGATTCTAAACAGATTAGAAGATATTAGAATAATTCATATTTTTAATGGAGTCCCTAAGTCTAAACTTATGGAAAATAAAATATTAATGTGTATTAATATGAATCAGTGTTAGAGTGGTCCAAAATACATGGATCAAGCCAGATCTAATCTTAGCCGTTGATTAGGGACTTAATATCGGTCGTTGAATCGTCAACAAAAAAGGTATAAGAGAAGGCTTGAGGGTCACTTGGAGAGGTACACCAAATGATCAGTCATTCTATTCTCTAGAGCAGGGTTTGCTAAGAGAGATATAATCAGTGATCTGGAGAGCAACTGAGGGGCAATGAGTACAGAGAGACAGAGAAGCAGAGATAGTGCCAGGACAACAGCAGAGAAGCCAGAGAGAGACACGGGAGCAACCAGTGCTCATGTAGGGCCATGCAGAGGCAGCTAAGTGTTGCGTAGAGCACCAGAAGGGCCAGCGTAGCTGAGGCAGAGGCTCGGAGAGCTGACGCAGAGGCTCGGAGAGCTGACGCAGGGCCTCCTGGGCCTGGCGTAGGCCAAGATAGGCTGATGCAAGGCCAACGCTGGGCTAGGAGAGGCTGACATAGTCCAGATTGGGCAGATGCTAGGGTTTCAGGGGTAGATTGTGCTGAGTAGCTGCCGGAAGGATTATCCGGGGTTTCAGCCAGTAGATTTGTCTGAAACAGAGAAGTATTACTACTAAGGAAATTCTCAGTTGGGTAGGCCAGTTTCGGCACCCAGATTGTACTATGATATTGCTTAATAAGAAAACCCTTAGATAGCTGCACCGGTTTTCCTGCATTGGGTTTTTCCAGGGACATTGGTCCAAAAATAATGGTGTCATATGGTGTATTTGTTTCTGTTTCTTTTAGTTGTTGATCTATAATATGTTGAGGATGCACTAGTGTTTATTTTCAGTATTTACATTGTAAATAACTTGTTAAGTAAAATAACAAGTAGGTAGGAATAAATCAGATCAAGTGCATGGAGGATTTCTAACTTAAGTAACGTTAGAAACTTCAACAATCCAAGGGACATTGCAATATACAAGATAAAGAGTCAGGCACTCACTCTGCAAGGTGTACACATGTCAAGAGATCAATCCTCAAGTTTGCACTCTCCAAGCATGGGTTCAAAATGTCAAGCACTTCTCATAGCAAGGATCCTTGTTGTCTAATTCAAGCATCCTTATTACCTTTTGGAGAAATGTTGGCAAAGCTTGACGTAGGGATGCAATGACCCTTGGATGTCATTCATTAGACACTATTAGTTTAAGGCTATGGGCCACATTAGTGTATGTGGACACACACTAACACTAATGTGGTGCATAGCCTTAAAATAAGGGTGTCTAATTTTCGACATCCAAGGGAAATTGCAATATACAAGATAGAGAGTCAGGCGCTCACTCTCCAAGGTGTACACATGTCAAGAGATCAATCCTCAAGTGTTGCACTCTCCAAGCATGGGTTCCAAATGTCAAGCACTTCTCATAGCAAGGATCATTGTTTGTCTAATTCAAGCATCCAATCGTCCAATCATCTTACTCAACAAATTCTACTCACTATTATGTTAAATTAGCATTCATACGCAACATTAGAAACTACTTAATTTCCATGGGAATATACTCTAAAAGTCAGATCTACAAGTATAAAATGTGTGTACATAAGGGTACAATTATTTGATGATTGCTCTATTCAATTTACAATCATCAGTAAAACGACAAAGATCAGATGCAAGATGAAGAAAAGTATGTCACGCACATCATACATACTTCATCTAAAAGTTTTGAAACAAAAAGTTCCATATCATCAGTAATCCAGCCTGCCACAAAGAAAAAGCGCAAGAGAAAGAAAATGAGAAGAAGATTTGATGCATCAGACGGCCGCGAGCAGCTTGATTTTCGGATAGAAAAAAGTCCTACCATATGCAGAATTGGACATGGTACATCCGACAAGTAGCCGACAGATTTGCCTGAAAGCAGGCAAATGCTCAGTACGCACTATATTGAACACATCTGATGCCGTAGGCATCCTTTGTATCGTATTTCTAACCCTATCTCTTGTCATTTTTGTTTAATTAGTTTTATTTCATGAATAAATTGTCATTATGTTCATAGAATAAATTTCCATTTTTCGTTTATGTATTCTATTTCATTTGATGATATTTTGAATGGATACTGCTGATATATGTCTTTTGTCAGTGGATGCAGATTCCAGGTTCTTGCACACTATCACTTCATATCTAGTATGCATCCCCATATGGAGCCAGATGTTGACTACTAGAGTAGCACCTGATGATTATGTGACGACTCCATGCCCAAGGATGATCCAGAGGACACTTGTACCATCAGATGTCATCAGTCAACAGAGTTTTTTAACTCTCCTTCTATCTTCTCATCATATTTCTTCTTTTGTACCCAGATTCCACACCCTACGGGGAATTGTAATAAGTGATGCTAGTATGATGTTTCTTGAATTTGTAACAGGCCTAGGATGTGGGACTCGATCAGCAAACGAGTACAACTTGGAGTGTTTTTTTTATCCGGTGAATTATCCCTTCTTTTCCCTTCTTTCTCAGAGGCGGATAATTCTCTGGATTTTTTCACTCGTGCACACCCCAAAGCCGAGGTGACGGTTTGAAGATTGAGCCCCTGACACATCTTAGTGTCTAGGGTCGATGTATATTACCATACTAGATCACACATAAAGTTTCGTGGAATTTGGCTAGGTCTAAATAGGATTTTTTAATAGTTAAAAATTTCCCGCAAAACGGGATTTTTTAATTATTTTTTATGTAAAGGCATAAATAAGTGGCCTTAGGAGATGCCTGGGGCGTATGACCAGTCGAAATTCATCCTCAGAGGCCCAACATTCTCCTAGAGCCTACTTTGGGGGTCAAAAAATGACTCAGAGTCCCTCAAAAGGCGATTTTTCCAGTGACAGTGGCAAAAATGAAGAAAAAATTCAAA
>APFE031087663.1:15803-26308 GCA_000404065.3 Pinus taeda
GCTTCTATGGGGCTCAATAGTAACAATATGGGCACTACATGGGTACATCAATATAATAAGTGGGTTGTACTAATAACAATAAGGGGTTAATCTAGTAGTATAGGGGCCTAACACTCTCTCCATCTCTCCCTTGTCACTCCCTCTCTCTCTCCACCTCTATGTGGAAATTCCTTGTAGATTCAAACTGTTTATGTAATATGCTAAAGCAAAAGACTTGAATCTACTCTACTCATCAACAGAAACAATTAATGATCGTGAAATCACAAAGCATACAAGAGAAATAATTCAATCAACATATTACACAATGATTTTCTTGGGAAAGCCACCACTAAAAACCTTGCTATTTGTATATTGCATTAGGTAGAAAATATGAGTAGATTACAATGCTTTTCTCAAGGCTGAGCAAACTTTGCACTATCTCTATCTGTATCACTGCTTCCTAGGCAAGCCTTGGCCAATACTTATCCAATTTCCTAGCCTTCCAAGCTCCTACTTCCTTGTGTTTTTCAATGAGGAATTAGACCGTTATTTAATAGGAATTTTCCTATATAGGGATGAAGTTTCTTTAGGCTCTTCCTCTAACTGCATGCACCATCTATACAATTAAGATAAGTATACAATTGATAGTACACTGCCCTTGAACTCCAATCTCAACTGGGTAACTCTCCTATCTGACATGCATGAGTTATTTATGATTGAATCGTCAGTGAACTGGTTGAACATATGAAGCAACACCCCATTTTCTGACCTCCTACTAGTTAGTCCATCAATTGGAACTAGTTTAACTAACTTTAACTCAATTAAATTGAATTAATTAATTATAACTCAAAATAAACTCAACCAGGGTTCCTATAAAGTAGGAGACGCTCTACATGACTCTAGTTAGACATTCAACTCGAATTAACTGTACCAACTAAGTCAAATTAACTTAGTTAACTCTTACAAGTTGTCTTGTGATGTGGAATTACTATTTTTCTCCTAATTTAATTCAAGGAAAATTAAATGAGGGATTTCTTGTTGTCATTTTCAACACTTATCTCTCTATGTATTTGTTCTTTCCTCCCTCTCTCTCCCCTCCTCTCTCTCTTCCTTCCTCTCTCTCACTCTTTCTCCCACCTCTCTCTCTCCCTCTCTCCAACTTTGTCACTATCTCCCTCCCTCTCGCTCCCCTCCCCCCTCTCTCTTAAATTTGATCCCATTGTATTGTGTTTAAAAAACTATCTAAAAAAAAAAAAAAAAAAAAAAACTCAATTGGTTGTAAAATATTAAACTTATATTTTTGTTCAATCATGCCAAAGAAAATACAATAATGAAAATTTTAAAAGAACGAGACACTGTCTTTCCTCTATTATTATTAATCACTTTGCTTGCTCTCATCGCTTGGATCATTAGTTAAGATGGATCTATGCTAGTTCTTAATAATATTCTTTATATCATATAAATTTCACATCTTTATATATAAAGTTTTCTCATTTTAAAAACTTGATTTAATTTCTATGGGAATATTTCTAGTAGTCACGATGATAGAGGGTAGGGATATATCTCAAAATTAATTATAGACTTGTACACTGACATCACCAAATACTTTGTTGGTGGGGAAGTCATCCTCCTAGGTGACTTCAATGTTCGTACTAGAGATCTTCAAATTCCTCTCCACGATCAATCAAACGATGTGTTATGTACCCAATGGATAGATCAAGATTCAGTAGGGCTTCACCACATGTCAGATAATGCTTTGGGGCCCACTACAGTTTATGGCAAGCATATATTGTAGTTGGGGGAATCCCAGGAGTTGTTGATTCTAAAAGGTCTCCCCTGTTTCCCAGACTCCCACTCTTTCACATGTCGGCCATAAGGTGAGGGTGTAAGTGTAGTTGATTATGTACTTGCTAGCCAAAACTTGCTCCCTTTTATTCACCATTTCTCAGTCTTCCCCATCCCCCTTTCTAATCATGCACTTCTTTCCTTCTCTCTTTGGTTTGACCCTCCCCTTCCTCCCCATCCTCCCCCTCAGGACCCACGCTGAACCACCTTTCGATTCGGTGAAGGTGACCGTGGCATCTTCTCCTCTACCTTAAGTAAGATGACCCAATCAGAGACACGATTCCCTTTGCTTGATTATGCTTCCACTAAATACGCTTGTCCTTCATTTGCTATTTGGGAAGAAACACTCAAATCCTCCCCCCACTCCAATCGTTCCACTTCCATCTCCCTTAAAGTTGGATCTTGTCCCATGAACAAATGGTATGATGACAAATGCAAGACTCTACACCGAGAACTTTGATATGATTTCACCCACTCTCAACCCTTCTACTCAGACCTCAAAGCTTCTTATCATTGTCTCTTCCTTCGCAAGAAACGAGTCTTTGTCTCTCATAGAAGATGAGAACTTTTTGCTCTCCTTACCCACTCCCCTAAACAATTCTTGCATACCATCCTTCCTCGACGCTCCCCTCTTCCATCTGATCTCAACCCTACATCGATGTTCTCTCACACTTCCAACCTTTATGGTATTCTCAGCCAAGCCTAAATTCATGTTACCTCTGCACCCTCTTCATGTTACCTACTCTCAAACAGAGATATTAGAGAGGTCATTTGGGTGATGAATGACAACAAAGAAATCGATGAGGAAGGCTACCAACCAGATTTCTTTAAGCACAATTTCAGTGCTTTAGTTAGCCACTTCATTGATCTCTTCAGCCATGTAGTTCTTGAAGGTTTTCCACCGACATGGTCACACTACATCATCCATCCGATCCACAAATCAAGTTCCAACTCAAATCCCAATAACTACAGAACGATCATGGCAGGACATATGTTCTTGAAGTTGTATGCTATTGTTCTACATAAGAAGCTCTCTAGTGATATTGAACAAAGAAAACTCCTAGCTAGGGTACAGGCAGGTTTTCAACTGTCTCATCAGACCATTGACCACATGTTCACCCTTCACATTGTGATTGAGGAGGCATGACATCGCTCTTCGAAAGTCTATTGTTGTTTTGTAGATTTCCGGAAATCTTTTGACTTTGTTCTGAGGGAAGCCTTACTCCAGAGACTCAGAGATATTGGCATCTATGCGACCCTATCGATAACTATTATGCACCTATATGATTTTGTCCTTGGTCATCTTTACACGGTTCATGGGATGCTTGATTTCATCTGCAACACTATTAGGGTTAAACAGGGTTGTCCAATGTCCCTTACCCTGTTTGGGACCTATATTGATGAGTTGGAGGCATTTCTACATGGGCATATCTAGGACACGGATGGCTTCCTTCTTCACCAGGTTTTGATATCTATTCTACTCTTTGCTTACGATGTGTTCCTCCTCTCCTCACCCTCATAAGGATTATAGAGGCGTTGGATGCCTTAGCTGTATTTTGTGATCTTCGACAATTTACAGTCAACCTAGGTAATACCAAGGTTATGATCTTCAATGGAGTGAAGAAAACCTTGGACCTTCACTTCCTATTTAGAGGGGAGGAGATTGAGATCACCAACACATATACTTACTTATGGGTGTAATTCTCAGGTCCCTGCTTCAGTTTGTGGCCAATGCTTCAACCTCAGATCAACAAAGGATATGGATCCTTAGTCCTTCTCAAGAGACAATGCTTTAGACATCATTTCCAGGACATCTCGTCCAAGATGAGCCTCATGGACACCTTGATCCGTCCACTATTCTATATGGCTCAAAGATTTGGGGATCGTCTTTATTTGAGTCACATTTGGCTTCAGCTAAGAGAGTCTAGATTCTTCTTCTTTGTCGCATCATTAGATGCAAATAGATAGTACCACAACACATCATCCTTGTAGAGTTTGGAGCTTAGCCTTTTTGGCTTGAGACAGTCTTTAGATTGGTTTCATTCTTGCTTCGTGTCTGGGGCTTTTGTTATGAAACCAACTCACAAAAAGATAGAAAAGATAGATGAACGCCTTAGAATTTAGCCTCTTCGAGGGGGAAACCTCCTTTACATTACACAAATGAACAATTTTTCGATGATTCAAATGACAAGACCTCCTTTCTATATATAGGAGTCTAAGGGGTCATAATATAATCAGAGCCGACATAACAATAATAATGTAAGGGAAAAATAATAACAATAGTGGGCTTTTATGGGGCACAATAATAACAATATCGGGGCTACATGGGCACAACAATATAATAAGGGGGTTGTACTAATAACAATAAGGGGTTACACTAGTAGTATAGGGACCTAACATGCCCCTCTCCTTTAAAAAGTGTTGTCCTCAATGCTTGAGTAGTTCTTGATGCTTTTGTATAAAATTCTTGTCCTCCCATGTGGAATCTTGATACTCTGAAATTGATCGATTTCGTAGCTGTTGCGTTCTTATTTATGTGACTGCTCCAGGTTCCAATATGATTTTTCCTTCCTCGTCAAGTTCTGGCAATATTGTTTGAACTGGGACCTTCTGCAACTTTTGAATGAGTGGCGACACTTCTTCATCCTTCTTCCATTCATCCCTTGCTTCATTTATCCAATCTTATTGGATAATAGAAATAACACAAAACAGTGCTTCCACATCCTCATCCTTTCTTGAGAGTGCATCTGCAACAACATTTTGCTTCCCTTTTTTGTAGATGATTTCAAAATCATAACCCAACATATTTGTGACCCATTTTTTATTTTCTTCTAAATATAATCTTTGTTCTAAAAAGTATTTCAGGCTATCATGATCCAGTTTTACCTTGAAGTGTCTTCCCATTCGGTAAGGTCGCCATTTCTTAAGTGCATGTAGTATCCAATTTATCGGATCCTTGCCATCAAACTTCCTCATCTCACTTTAGAGAGGAGGTCTTGTCATTTGAATCATCGAAGAATT
The DNA here is from genome assembly GCA_000404065.3 of Pinus taeda. Classification (NCBI taxonomy): domain Eukaryota; kingdom Viridiplantae; phylum Streptophyta; class Pinopsida; order Pinales; family Pinaceae; genus Pinus; species Pinus taeda. Next base: position 20,649 of record APFE031087663.1, read on the forward strand.
GTTCATTTGTGTAATGTAAAGGAGGTTTCCCCCTCGAAGAGGCTGAATTCTAAGGCGTTCATCTATCTTTTCTATCTTTTTGTGACCTGGTTTCATAACATTTGGTATAAGAGCCGACATAACAATAATAATGTAAGGGAAAAATAATAACAATAGTGGGCTTCTATGGGGCACACTAATAACAATATGGGGGCTACATGGGCACAACAATATAATGAGGGGGTTGTACTAATAACAATAATGGGTTACACTAGTAGTATAGGGACCTAACAGCTTTGCAGACTTGCTAATGAGTAAGGATTGATCTCCTTACTTGGCATATTTCTCTTCTAAGACTATTGCTCGTTTTAATCCCTTGGGTCGGGTCAAATGTTGATCTATAAGAGTTTCAGATCTCTTAGAGTTGGTGGGTATTCCGTTGGATCGTCTCCCTCCTTTCCAATATTCCTTAGACGCTCCTGGTCACCTGTTACCTACTAGACATGAGCTAAATAAGATCATTAAGGAGGACATCTACAATTAGTTCGTCCATGTCACCTAGGTCAATCCTCTAGCAGGGTTGTGCCCAAAGATGGCCTTCTATGTTGAGAACTTCTTGGAGTTGAGAGACAGGCTCATTGTTCGACCCCAACATATGTTTCACCACTGGATACATGCTCTTTGAATTCCTCTAGGTCAGTTCAGACTAGGTTCTCATAGAATTCGGGTAGAGACGAACCACCAGGTTGATAGAACAAACAAAATTTGTCAGGTATGTCATTTACAGGAAGTGGAGCCGAGGTTCACTTCATTTTTGGATGCCCTATCTACTACGAGATCATGGGAAGGTTCCATTACTTATTTAGAGATTCTTGGACCCTCACTGACTTTTTCAGGTATCACAATCAGAGATGATTGGTCATATATATGTAGGAAGCTCTCAGGTTTTGAGTGCATATTCTTCAACCTCCCATTAGACTAGACCCCACATAGAGGATCGTGGCATTTTTCAGGGTAGTGCCTTCAGACAGGGGCACCAAGAGACCGATTGATACCAGTACACATCCAAACTCTAGATCACTGAGGATCCATGGGACCTCACCCCGCCACATGAGATCTCAGTAGCATATCCCTCTCAGATTTGTTTATAGGAGATGGAGTAGGTCATCCATACATCAACAGCGTGCGAACTCTCCTAGTCAACGATTTAGTAGACAGTCCACACTTTCCACCGACTCTTCATTAGGCCAATAAACTTTGTTGAGTTTCTTCAGTGTTCTTTGTTCAACCTTGGATGTTAGGAGAGATGGGTCTGATCCTCAGACCTATTAGCTCCTGGATCTTCTTCGCTAGGGCCAGAAGTTCATTTATTTCATGTATTGTATCTTATTTTTTTTAGGAGACCATCATTGTACTCAACAATCTCTTTGACCTACTTTGTGGTCATTAATTGGACATAAATATAATTATCTTATAACCTTTTTCCTTTTAGATTTAATTAAAAAATGTTATTAAAAATATATTAAAATAAAATATTTATAAAATATTTTGATTGTGAAATAAGCTATGGTTTTTGGGTATGTGGTATTGATAAGTCATGGTATTTGTCTATTGTATTGTAACAAAGCCTATTTAGAAGTTAATAATATCTATGGTAATTTGGGGATGCATATCCATGGTTAAGAATATTCTCATGTTGTTATAAAATATTTTGATTTTGAAATAAGCTATGATTTTTGGGCAATGTGGTATTGATAAACCATGGTATTGGCCCATGGTATTATAACAAAGTCTATTCACAAGTTCATAAAATCAATGGCAAAGTGGGGGTGAATATCCATGGTTAATAATCTTGTCATATTGTTATAAATATTTTGATTGTGAAATAAGTTATGTTTTTTGGACATGTGATATTGATAAGCCATGCACTGGCCCATGGTATTGTAACAAAGCCTATTTACAAGTTAATATAACAAATTGAGTTTATTATTTTTATTACTTTAACTTTTTATTATTAATTGAGCCAACGTTTAAATGTTTACACTCAACCCGATTTATATTACTTTTAACTTTTTATATCCAGTGACACTTTTCAAATATTCAAACTTCAAGAAAGAAACGCTATCATACAATTTATTAGTCAGTATGTTTTGGAACAAAATGTCTTATGTATCTCATAAACTCAAATCTCCTCCATGCAAAAATAATTATGTTATCATTCCTTGAAACACAATTAAAGCTTACAATAAATCAAATGAATATGACATGCTAAGTAGAATTCGTAAAGGAGATCCTTTGTGGATTAATCTTGTTGAAAATAGCAACAAGAAATGTTAAAAATAACATCAATACAAATCCTAATTTAATTCTCATAGCAACTTGTAACATTTAACTAAGTTAGGTTGACTTAGTTAGTTGGCTCAATAAATTCGAGTTGGGAGTCTATCTAGAGTCATGTATCCTAATTTAATTATCCTTGAATTAAATTAGGAATTAAATTGTAATTCTAATTCTGATAGCAACTTGTAACACTTAACTAAGTTAAGTTGACTTAGTTAGTTAGCTCAGTAAATTCGAGTTGGGAGCCTATGTAGAGTCATGTAGAGTGATCCTTATATTTTAGGGGGCCATGTTGAGTTCTTATTGAGTTGTAATTTTTTAATTCGGTTTAACTAAGTTAAATTAAGTTAAACTAGTTCTAATTGATGGAGGAACTAGTGAGAGGTCAAGTGAATTAATTTGGATTTAATTCACATGCAGTGATTAATCAAATAACTGATAATTCACTCATAATCATTCATAAATAACTCATGCATGTCACTTTTGAGAAAGATCCAATTGAGATTAGAGTTTAGGGACAATGTACTATCGGTTGTAAAATCATCTAAATTAAACCGATGATGCATGCAATCAAAGAAAGGCCTATGGATGGATTGCATAATTATGATTGAGGAATATCCCAATTAAATATAGGTAAATTCCAAATGGAACAGTGCAAGGAAGTAGGGGCTTGATAGGCAACAAATTTGGCTAAATATTGGCTTGAGCTAGTTTTTGAAGTAGTGAGATAGATTGTACTTATGCAAAGATTGTTCGGGTTGAACAAGCATTGTATTTTCTACTCATATCTTCTGGTTAATGCAATATACAAATCGCATGGGTTTTTAGCTGAGGCTTTCCCCGTAAAATTATTGTGTTATGTGTTGATCGAATTCTTTCTTTTGTATGCTTTGTGATTCACGATCGTTTAATTGTTTTCGTTGATGGGTAGAGTAGATTCAAGTCTATTGTCTTATCATATTACAATTAGCAGTTTGAATCTATAGGAAATTTCTACATGGTATCAGAGTTGAAATCACTATAGATGAAGAGAATACGATTTTGTTGTATAGGTGAAATCGAATTTGTAGTTACATACTTCAGAGCCATCTGGATGTCGTTCTACGGATTGAGGCTTGAGTATGCCCTTGAGGGTAGCTCAAATTACAAAGCTTGGAAGGATAGGATGGAGAAAATGTCCGAAGATAATGGGCTAAAGGAATTCATACATCATGATATCCCGAAGCCTCCAAAATCTGATGCTAAATATTTGTCACAATGGATAAAGTATGTGGCAAAGGTGAGAAGGATAATCCTAGAAGGAGTTCGAGATCATATTGTATCGAATCTCCACAATAAGGAAACTCCATTTGCAATGTGGGAGGAATTGAAGGACCTTTTTCAAAATAGAAGTGACCACATGAAGCTGGCACTGAAGGACAAACTCAGAAATATCAAGATGGAGAAGGGCATCTCAATTCTGTAGTACTTGACCAACTTCACCCAATTTTGGGATGAGCTAGGAAGTGTTGGGGTTACTATTGTAGAAGATGATTTGGTGAGCCTAACCCTCCTAGGACTTCGCAAGAACTGGCACAACTACTAGGACTCAGTTAATGGGAGGGAGAAGCTACCAGAGTGGGAGCGATTGTGGTCCGACTTGGTACAAGAAGAGATTCAGTGGAACACCAGAGATGGGACTTCATCCAAAGAAGTGAAAGAGGAATTTGCATTAGTCAACAAAAAAAAACAAAGCCAAGGGAAAGAAGTCCCAAGGCGATGTTAGGTCCCTATAATACTATTGATTCCCCCATTACTATTGTCATTGTAGCCCTTATTATTACTATTGTGCCATTATTGTCCCCATATTTTTATTATTGTGCCCCATAGAAGCCCACTATTGTTATTGTTGTTCCCTTATACTATTATTGTTATGTCGACTTTGATTATATTGTGACTGCTCAGACTCCTATATATAGAAAGGAGGTTTTGTCATTTCTATCATCCAACAATTATTCATTTGTGTAATGTAAAGGAGGTTTCCCCCTCGAAGAGGCTGATTTTGAAGTCGTTGATCTATATTTTCTTCTATTTTGTGATATGGTTACATAACATTTGGTATTAGAGCCTTTGGATTCTAGGGTTTTGCTGCTCCAAACAGGTCATCGTGGAATTTCCGCTATATTTTTTTTTTCTACAACATTTCAGAAACTGAAATTAAAACCCATTTGAGAGGAAATCTCGATGAACCCCAGGTCCGAATTCCAGACATTTTCTCGCTATATTTTCAGAGATAGGATCCAAGGAATTTAGGGTTTTTGCATGCTCTTGAAATAGATCTCAAATAGGTGACCTGGGGAAAATCATCATAACTTTTTCTCTGAGCATCAGATTGAGATTTTGTAAAAAGTTACAAAAAGAGGATGACTTGTAGTTTTCTGTGTATTGGTTTCATGTCCTAAGGTTGAAACAATGACACATGGCACTTCATACAAGTTCGCTTTACTAAACAAGTCTATAATTAGGTCAAGGTGGGAGATTCGGCATAACTCTTCCTTAGATAATCCAATCTTGATTAGACTTGTGGGGTTGGAAAGAGGACTTAGAGGGCTACCGCAAGTCGTAATTTAAAACCTTGGAGATCTGAAATTATAGAGATATAATATATTCAATATCGAGCTCCTATAAAGTGAAAAAAGTTGTGTAGTTTTTATTTTTTATTTTTTTTGCATAAGTTTGGTTTGAAAATTTAATTTGAAGGAGTTCAAAGGGCATAGTGAACCATAATTATCATTAATTGGTGCCCCTAAGAAAGTAAATGGAAACACTAGTAAGCAACCTGAAAGCTCTAGCATGACTCGTGAAGAAGATGAATAAATGCAACATGATATATCAAAATTACGAGACCAAGTGCAACAAAATTCACTCTCACAAAAAGTAACAGAAGCTAAGATGGACGGTTTAAAGAAAGGCGTGGAAGTTAATATGGATTGGTTTAAAGAAAGGCATCGAAGCTAAGATGGATTGGTTTAAAGAAAGATGTAGAAGCTAAGATGGATGGCTTAAAGAAAGGAGTGGAAGCTAAGATGAGTGACATAGAATCTAAGATGGATGGTATAGAAGAAAAATTTAGAGGTAACATGGAAGATTTGAAGACAAATTTGACAAATTTGCTACAAAAAATAATTACCAATGGCTAAAGGGTAGTAAAGGAAACTCACGATGAGAACAAAAGAAATGTTAATCATGATTTCATAGACTCTAATGTTGCATTGAAGACCCATCATGTTCCAAAGATCAATATGAGGAAGTTTGATGGCAAGGATCTCGTAACATGGATACTATAGATGGAGCAATATTTC
>APFE031087663.1:26328-94763 GCA_000404065.3 Pinus taeda
TTTATTTATTTTTCGAAAGGAAAGGAAGTTGAATTAAGGGGTATCATAGGAAAACCAGGAATGATAATAATCTCTAACAAAATGATAAAGCTTCTAAAGAAAGAACAATGAGGGATAATTGCACAATTATGCTCGCTAGAGGTTCCCACATCGAAATCATCTATTTCTCCAGATCTCCAAAAAGTCTTAGACAATCATTCCAAGGTATTTGAGACTCCCAAAGGCCCCCCACCTATTCACAATCATGTTCATGCTATTCATTTGATTCTAAAAAGAGTTCCTCCAAACATCATGCCTTACAAATATCCCTATGCCCAAAAGAGTGAAATTGAATGTATGGTTGCAAAAATGCTAGAGGCTGGTATAATTCAACCTAGTCAAAGTTATTTCTCTGCTCCAGTAGTATTGGTGCACAAGAAGGGTGGATCATGGCGCATGTGTCTAGATTATATGGAGCTCAACAAGCTCGCTATTAAAAATAAATTTCTCATTCCTGTTGTTGATGAATTATTGGATGAATTGAATGGATCAATTTACTTCACCAAGTTGGATCTTCATTCGGGATATCATCAAATCAGAAAGAAGACTGAAGACATTCTGAAAACAACATTTAGAACTCATGAGGGTCATTATGAATTTTTGGTCATGCCTTTTGGCCTTACCAATGCACCTTCTACACAATCCCCTCAAATGGATAAGAGAGGAGGGTCGAGGCTCTTCTTAAGGAATCTCCTTAATGCTCACAAAACCAGGTTGAAGTGGTTCAACGTTAGGTCCAAGATATATGGGTTGTAGTTGGGTCTGAGATAGAGGAAGAGAAGAAGAAGGCCCTGAAGTAATAGACGTAGTTAACCGAGGTGCCTCAGGTTATATAACCTCAGGTAGTAATGTTTCTGATTCAAGATACTCAGGGTTAATAACCTCATGCAATAAAATACTAGGTGCTTTTTTTTCGATTATGTCAAACTCACCAACAAATGAAGAAGTAATCTCGGGTTCAATACTCATAGGAAGAGATGATTCTGGTGGATTTATTTTAGATGGAGGACCAAAAGGAGCAACCCTTGAAGTACTAGAGTTGGTAGTTTACGTCTTTTTGTTCTTCTGAATATATCCAACAGTTGCCTCAGAAGGAGGAGGAGGCAATATTTGCATCCTACGTGAACGACGAGTTTGAGAGGGTTGTTCTTCTATGTTGGTTTAGTAAACTTTAAAAATTATCAAAAAATAAATAAAAAAGGGTAATCTAGGAAAAAGGGTTTACCAAGCAATTGTGAGCTGAAATATACCACCTTGGAGAACCAAGGATTTATGTATGAGAAAGAAATATCCACGAATTTTATGTTCGGTGTATCCCAGTATACAAGTCGTCCGACTCATTTACCTAAGGTGAGGATAACAACCTAGTGTGGACTTCCAAAATATATTTGAAGGTACATGGAAGTGCATTTCGTGTTAGTGTTGTCTAATGTGTAACCACATGATCAGAGAGTTCCCATATACTTTTCATGCATGGAGCGCCATCCGATATACCTGAAGTTATGTGGAGAATGATCGGATACACTTACGTACGTGAAATGGGATATCATCCTTGGAATGCAACATTGGAAAAAGACAACAACTCCTATGTTTATAGACACCGTAACACATCTCTAGCATAGATATCTAAATGTTTGTGTTAAATTTTCAAATGCTCCTTAAGATTGATTCAATAAATTTTAAAATTTATCTTGAATTACATTTCAATTCAAGGCTCATTGTGAATTCCACCTGAATATCCTAAAGATGCAATCTAGCATGATAAAATGAAATTTTCTTTTCAATGAAAATCTATGTATGCGAGGGAAGAGAAAAAAGAGTAATGCAACAAATAAAATTTGTTAAATCAATTTCCCTAATGCAATTGTTGCAATTTCTAATTTCACACACAAAACCCTAAATGCAATGCAAAATGAAAAATGATGAGATTTTTCTTTTTAATCCTTTTAATTTCCAAATGAAATGAAAACTAAGATGCTTGCTAAATCACTGATAAGAGAAATTGTATAGAATGATGATTGTAATATCAATTCCTTCAAGCAATCAATGATCAAGCAAAGGTTTGCTAATGTCTTAATTGACAAGAACAAAGCAAAATCCAAATAGGTTCTTATCAAAGGCTATCAAAACCAAAAGAAAACAAAGTGAAGGATTTTAGAGACCAAGACACACTCAGGGATAGAAGCAAAATTAGCTGGAACAAAGCAAATCAAAAAGAAAAGAAAAAGAGGCAATTTTTTGCATCTTACAGGGATCTACACAGGTGCAAAATAGGCACCAGTGCTATGCAGTGTAGGTACATATAAGAAGATGACACACTGAAGCGTTATGTCTCAAGGACAGGGGGTGCGTTGAAGCAGATCTGGGAAAATTACGACACAAAAAAGAAAATCAAGCTCAGAGAAGGCTTTTCCTAGGGACAATCAAGGTTTGAGTGAGACAATCAAGGTCGGTTCAAGAGATTAAAAATGTGCTAAGGTCAAGGAAACCACTAACGGAAGAAGACGATCCCTAACGGGGTCGCCAATTTGTTATGTAGAATTTACGATTGTAGACAAAATTGGTTTCCCTAGACATAGTGGACTGGTCTAGAACAACATAAGGCAAAGAATATAGAGTTTTCCTTAGAGAAATTGGAGAATAGGAAATAATCCTACTTGTAATTCGTCTCTAGCTTTACTTTCATCCTTGCTTGTAAGATCCAATTGTAGCTTAGATTGCTATAGTTATAACCTGCACATACAAATAAAATAAACCAAGGATCCGCAACATCTACCTAGCATAATTCAATTACTATATTCAATGAATCAGAAAGGCATTGAAATACATGAATGTAAATGTAACACAACCCCTATAGGAGAACACGATACTCTTTGTATTGATAGAAATAGGAGAGAGTTTACAACCATAAATAGTAGCTGATCTTATAGAAGTCTCCAAATGTTTACTTCTCCTTCCCTGTCACAAGCACATCTCAATATCAACCTTAATGCATGAAGATGACGACTCCTTTAAGTTTAAGGCAACAACATAAGGGCACAATCAATCTCCAAAAGCCAACCCTGATGCTATGGATGGCAATAAATTGATAGGAGAGGGATGGTAGTTTAGGATTTACCATAATGAGCTTGAGATCTACTTATGATGGGAGGATGAGCTCAAGGGAAAAGGGGTGAAGTATACAAGGTAGGATTAGATAGAACTTGAGCTTTTTATCCAAGATAAATGATAAAAACAACCCCTGGAAGCTTTTAGAAGAGGAAGCTTTGAAAACCTTTTTAATTTCCCCAAATTTCTAGAATTAGTGCACCATCATAAAGGATAAACTAATGCTAACTAACGCTGGTGCAAAAGGGAGCAACCAATGATGAACATAGGTGGCTATAAGGGAAGGGTGTGTTGGGGTTAAAAACATTGATTTTGAGTAGTTAATCCCATAAACTTAGACTTTTTGGAAAGTTCTTGCTTAGGGCTCTGTAGGGATGATGACAACATGTTCATGGATGTGGATTGATCTGGTTTACGGGCCTATTTACCAGACATGGTAAAATGGCCTAGAACACTCGTCAAATGGAAAATTCCAGTTTATATACCAATCGGTCAATGGAGTTATCAAAGTTCAAGGTGTTGGACTTCTTGGTTGGCAAATGTTATTTGAAGGAGTTTGTTGGGCCATGGCCCGAGGTCAAACCCTGCGACACTCATTTTTTTTTATATGAAAAAGAAATATTTTACAAACCGTTGGAAAACCCATCGAACCATTGGCTTATAATAAATGTGCTTCTGTGACACCATTGACTATTAATGGTTTTGGGAACTCCACCATTGCATGTCATAATCAAATCATATAACCATAACCAAACTTAGTATATTGTTAAACTATTTTCCTTTAATACCATATATCAAACCTTTTTTGGGTTTTTGTTTTTACATATCCTTGGTGGTTATATTTTTAATTATATTATAAACTTTGTTTTATGTGGTATATGGGAATATATATATATATATATATATATAAAATGTTTGTTTTATATGATTATTTGATTTGTAGGGCTCAAGGAACCAATGATCCAGTGACAAGTGTCATTAGATGGTAGGTGACTAGTTGAATGATATGCATGCTTTGGGTCCCACCTAGCATGTTGTAGGCCCTCCTTTCCTACTTGTCTTGTCAAGTTCAAACTACAATAAGTTGGTCATATGGACTTGGATTCAAGTATCATTTGTGCCACTGGAATCGTAATGAAAAGCACTACAACTTGATGATGTTTCCATCAAATTTTGAGCACTTTGATTTTTGAGGTACCAGAGGACTAGTAGATGACATAAACATAATATAAGAATAGAGAAAAAAAAAATTCAGTAAAGGGGCCACTATCAAAATGATTCCACCATGCAAAGTGAGTTGATAACAACCACCTATCCACGTTTCTAAAAGTACACCCATGATGGTTGGGGAAGGGTGACCAAAACAATAGCCTCGAGGTTGAACAAACCAACTCTAAACAAGAGGATGCCTCCATAAAGGAACTATGATGATAATTAAAGAAGGGTTGTCTACCCAATTACGAGACAGAACCACTGTCAAATCACTATGAACATGAATGAGACCATAGATATCAAGGAACCAATGATCCAGTGACAAGTGTCATTGGCTGGTAGGTGACTAGTTGGAGCCATGCAAGCCATTGGTCCCAACTAGCATGTTGTAGGCCCTCCTTTCGTACTTGTCCTGTCAACTTCAAACTGTGATAAGTTGGTCATATAGTCTTGTGTTTGAGTGTTGTTTGCACCATTGGAATCATAATGAAAAGCACTACAACTTTATTTTTGAGGTTTCCTAGATCCACCTAGATTACCACTCCCGTTGAACCACAAAATCTAAAAGACCAGAGGACTGGTAGATGACAGAGCCATAATATAGGAAAGAGACGAAAAAGATTCTGTAAAGTGGCCAATATCAAAAGGGTTCCACCATGAAAAGTGAGTTGATACCAACAACCCATTCACGGTTCTAAAATTATACCCCTGATGGCTTAACACCCAAATAACTAGCAAGCCCCAGGGTGGCGAAGGGTGACAAAAAAATAGCCTTGATAATGAACAAACCAACCCTAAACAACAGGATGCCTCCAAAAAGGAAATATGATGATAATTAAACAATGGATGTATCCCCAATTACGAGACAAAACCACTTTCAAATCACTTTGAAAATGAATGAGACCGTAGAGACAAGACCCAAACCTCACAAAATCATACCAAGAAACTTTCAAAAAGGAACCATGTGAAGAAAAATACAGTTTATATACAAAAAAAATATACCCCAATCCCAATGGTTGAGAGGAGCTCACATTCAAGTCGAAGGAATCCCCAACAATGTACGTAGAGAATAACAAATGAGGAGCGGTGATAAATTCACTCTAACTGCTTGACCTTTGCCTCCCCCTCCCTAGTTGACTGGCTCAACTAGAAATGCAACACTCAGAGAAGCTATGTTAACTCAACAAACTATTATTTGAATAGAAATTTCTATAAATATCCTCCGTTTATGTAAAATCCAAGGTGTTTTCGAACAACACCCACCATACTTGCTTTTGACCATTGCTCTTGAAGCAAGGGGACAGGTTGGGGCCTCCCAACGTTTCCTTGAATATCAAGCTTGTTTCTCATAAACCACATTTAGACAAACAAAGATCTTAACCTCTTTCAGAAATCCCATTCACATGCTTATGCATGCATGGGGGCAGCCACACCACCACCCCTATTAACTCCTTATGTCATATTAGGGTGGCGGGCACGCCCACCCAACCCATTAAGATTCTCTAAGCTCACCCCGTTGGGGGGCAAGTAGAGTTTCTATTCATATCAATCCTCTTTGTAAAAATAATGGTGATAATTTAGATTGACAATCTAGTCAACATCAATGACCAAAGTGGGCCCAACAACTTTTAGAATATATTCATCTTGATGAACACAACTAAATAGGTATGAAATAATAAGCATTTTGTACTTGTTGGATATTCAAATGCAGTTTTTACAAGAAAATTTGATGATAGGGCATGAACATCAACATATTTGATGAATATGGTTTAGTAGTAATTTTTCAGAATTGCAAGAAGAAAACTGTCATGGAAAATTATTTAGAAGAGGAAAAATATATTTTAGCATGGGAAGCGACATGTGAGAATGTTTGGTTGCCCAAAGTTTTCCAAGATTTTGGAATTATTCAAGAAGATATAGGTCTTAACCCTTCATAGTTAATTAATACAAATATATTCTTAATAAAATAGAAAATATGCAATGGCAAACACACACATAAACATAGAGATTTCATCCCAGAAACCCAAATTCGGGAAAACTAGCAATATTTTTCAATATATATTCTTCAATATAGTGCTATAATACAACATATATATCTTGTGGCATCTATGGAATACCAATCCGTTTACCTTAGATTATAATACAAACATAGTTGCTTACTAAAATTACATCCATGGGAAAAACCACCTTGTGCCACAAATTCGCTTATAGCAAAATTGTGTGCCAAAAATAGGAAAAAACATATAAAAAAAGTCTAATGTTTTTTTTGGTGGGCACCCATCTGATCCCCGCGTTGCATATCATGCATTGTATAGTGCATGTGGATAGTCTTGCAAACAATATAACACATACCCACAAAAAAATCCACTTCATTGTTTATTGACAATCAATTGACCATTAAACTTGCTAAGAAGACAAATTTCATGCGAAAATAAAGCATGTTAACACTACATATCATTACATTAGAACACTCACTACACAATATATCATCAAACCAAATTATTGTCCTTCAGAATATTAGATCTTAGATATCTTCACGTAACCACTTGGTAGTATCAAATTTACAAAGTTCAGAGAAAAGATTGGTATTTGTTCTAATGCACTTTTGGATCAAAGGGGGGAATGTTAGACATTATGATCCTACGATACGTAGATTAAAATTATATTTTATTATAGTTAGGATTTTCTAGAATAAATATTGTTAGTGTACATAATACATCTAGAAAAGTGTCGTTATTTAGAAACAATATTAAGAATTTATTATATTTTCATTTAATATAAATGGACACTGTCATAATCACATGATTATGTGATAGTTGCATATAACAAATTTAGTTTAGGAAATAAGATTATTTAAAGCTCATATTTCTTCATGTGAGAGTATTGTTAGTTATAAGCTCTTGCATACTTGATGTAATTTGTTTTCCTATTTAAGAATATATATGTGTTTGAGGATGTTTTTGCTATCATGCAGATGTAGAAGAGCAGAGAATATGATAGATAAATACTCCAATAAAGAATGGAGGGAGTTACACTAACGCTTATGTCATTATTGGAGATTGGTCAAAGGAAAAATTACAACCTTCCTTAATGTTCCATTAATTCAAGCATTCACACACACACACACACACACACATAAGATGATTTCATACCTTTAGTTTCAACTTCCAATGTTTGATGTTTCTTCTTATTCCAACTATTCACATTTCTCTTATTTACATATTTACAAAATATTAAAGAAATCACGAAATCCCCAAGGACTAGGCGACTAACAAATTACATCAAGGAAACTAAAGCTCGTGAACGCCACATGCATGCCCATAATCCTATCTAAGATTAATCATCGATAACCAATCGTAAACCCCAACGAATTTTGCTTGGAAATTTAGAAAAACTCAAGCTAGTGTTTGCTAGAGATGGGAAGCATATGAATGTTGAGTTGGAGAAAATTCTGAACGATTTAATGCAAAGATTTTGGGTAAACCACTCAAATGTTATATCAATGGTTTTAGGCCATGGAAACCTAAATTTCAAATAACATTCTAAAACTCCCAATTAGGGTGTGGATTTTCCACGTGTCCCATATGTGATTGTGGTTTTGGGTCCTTGGGAGAGAATTATCCCCTTACCACACCAAACCCTTGATTACCCTCCAATCAACCTTAATCAATTCACCATAATTAGATTGCATGTAAAGTGCTAGGAATATGTTGTGTGGTTATGTTTTGTATGGTGAGATTTTGACATGGGTGTGGGACCCTGATCACATCATTGAGCGTAAAAGACACCACTTGGAATGTGTGTCATTCACAATTCTAATGTATAATGGTTATTATTATGAATAATTATATATCTTATATATTTTATTACATATATAATATATGATACATATGTGTGTATGTGTTACAAGGTGTTTTGTTGGCCCATATGATGTCGATTGGTTATGGTTCAACTTTTAATATATCTTTACAATTAAGCAAAGGAGAAGGTGATAACCAAAGTTTACAAGAGGATTTTGAAGCATCTCTGTTGGAGCTTAAAATGATATTCATACTTCGATAAGTACTAATAAACAACATAGGCAACAAGGACACTCTATAGCTAGTAGCAGTACCAGTTCCCCTCTTCATGCACAAAAAAGATCTTCAATTTCTCATAATAGTCATAAAAGTATTCATGAACAGAACCAAAATACCACTGGTAGCATTGGTGATGGAGTTGTAAATTCTCCTTAGAGGTAACTTGAAAAATCAAATATTAATTCAGTTAGTTCTAGATGAAAGAGAAACATGGTGGAGAAGAAAATCCAAGATGTTCAAAGGGGAGAAATAAATTATAAGGAGATTGAAATTGATGATACAACCATAATACCTAAAAGGGTAGAGATGGGATAAAATGAAAGCTAATTTATAGCTGAAGTGGTTGTTTGTGAAGGAACAATAATTCTTGAAGAAGAGTCAATTACTTTGCATCATGCAAAATATCATAAAGGGTCAGATAAATTATAGATTGGGAAAGTCAGTTTGAAGAATAAAAAGGTCATTGAAAGATGGAAGTCTGAAATAGAGATTAAAGAGATTGAACCCTAAAAATCCTTGAATTTCATCATGTTATCGGAAATGTTATGTCATACTCAATCAAGAAAAAAATAAAGTAAAAAATAAACTTGGAAGGAAGAATAACTCAGAGAATCGAAGTAGGGTTACACCTTCTTTCCATTAGTTAATAGAGGAGAGTAACGGTCTTCTCTAAATTCAAGGTTTGCAATAGCATCCATAAGTGTGTGTGAGTAAAGGTAATCATAATGATGGGATAGTTTTCCCCACTTTTTCAACTCAAACGAGAGGAAGTGCTTGATGATAAATGAGTTGGAAGCCTCTTTGTTTCCTAAGTTTACTAAAGAACCAACTGAAATCAAGTTCAAGGGTCAAAAGGGCTTCAAGTTTATTAAGTGGAATAAGGAAACATGTTGCAGATAATATCAACAAATGGCTCATCTTGATTTTTTAAGCCTGGGTATTAGCTACAAGTTCTATTACTCTTGCTAATAGGATTTCATCCTTCATGGAATATTTGTAAAAGGATGTGGAGAATGATGAACACTTCTATCAAGATGTTGTAAACACCTTTCCTGAATGAGCTTGAAAGTAAGGAACACAATATTAAGCTAAGAATAGGCTCAAACAACTACAAACATGCTAGCTGTAAAGAACCAATGTACTTCCTCAATCGATTTATAAACGTGATGCTATCAAAACTAAAAGAAGTGAAATATTATTTAAACTAGCTAAACTAGTAAAGGAATTGGATGACCCACCTCTAATAATGGACACCATATTGTTGACTAGGAATTAGATGCAAGAACAATTAGATGTGCTTAAAATCTCTTGGAAAAGTGCTTTTAATAGTCTCAATGAATTTTCTAAAGGGGAAATTGAACGGTGGTTGGTTGGTTTTGCTAATAAAAATGAAGACTAAGCAACTATTATCCATCATATTAAATTTGAATTAAGAAGAAGTTGAAGATGAGTTATAAGCCTCTCGAGTCAGCATGAAATAATGATCACCATTACATGAATAGATTGAAGAATGGCTTAAGGATGTGCTAACAAAGATAATCAATGACGCCCAAGATTAAAGAATTAGTTGCAACAATTAAGGTTCTTCAAAGTTCAACATTAAAAGATGCTTCAACAAACAAAATGAGGACTTTTTCCCAACATAGTAAGTGAATAATTTTTCTCAAAAAACATTTCTTGCTTTCTTCTTAGTTAGTAATCATTCAACCCTACATTACAAAGACATTTAAGTGCTTAAGGTCAATTACTCAGTGTATTATCTTTCTTTCTTCCAAGTCTTCTCCATCTTTGTATATGGTCCATAAGAGTGCCATCCCAATCCACTAGGACAAACACTTTCTAATTTTCTCACTTATTATGAACTTTGTCGACATTTTATTTAATATTTTTAAGGGTCCACAAACAAGTCCCAGGAGCTCATAGCTACTAGTGTTATCTTTGACTTTGAGTTTAAAGCATGAGATTTCATGTGTGTGTCTCCTTTAATATTTAACGAGTCAATGTAATAATCCTTTAAAATTCCCTGAAAATGTGGTTCACTTCCTTTCACATGGTTGAATGATATGTCACACTTAGCTTTTACTATGTTGGAAAAAATATGTCATGAATGTGTCATCTCTCATTTTATTTGATTGAAACTTGTATTATTCATACCATTGTAAATATTCATTTCATTTCCAAGCTTGGTCCTCTCTTAGACATTTTGTAATAAAGAAAACCTGGTCCTGTCTCATACATTCTCATTTCTTATAAAGCAAAGGAGTACCACATCTATACACACGAAGAGGGAATATTACCCTGTTATGATATGTAAATGACTAAAAATAATATAAGAGATTAGTAAAGGGTCCCACTGATGGGAGCACCTACCCTTCTATCCTTATCACAACGAGCCAAAGTCTCATCAAATATTTGAATATGGGTGAGGAGAGTGCAAGGCCCCACCTCCCAACCATCCAAACAAACCCTTTCAACTATGTGGTGGCATAACATTGAATAACATCTAGATTTGGGTCAAAGGATGCAAAGGCATAGAAAAGTATGAGTCATCCTGTAATTTGGTGGACACTTAGAGGGATAATATGCTTGAGGTGCAACAATTTAACACAAGATTATTTTTCAAGGTGGTGAGCTCCTCTCCTTATGGGAGAAATTAAAGAGTACAATGCTCTATTCATAAAGTGAGGATCAAACTTTTAAGATTAAAGTAAGCATATTTTTCATTTAGTGTTAAGTTATATTTACTAAGTAAGGTAGTGGCCTTTTTTGGTTTTTTTTTTTTTAAACAATGGGAAAACCATCATAGCTCAATTGTCAAACCAACAATGAGGACAACTACTATCTACAAATGCATGCTAACTCATCACCATTATTCAAGGAAAACCATGCCACTTGGAATGACTCGCTGGTGGTTCGTAAGGGGGCAAGCTTTCACTCCTACTAGATGCCTCTAGGTCTTGGTTCGTTAACCTGTTTCTTTATGTCCAAGGAAGACAAGCTCTTAGCCAAGCAAGAGTAGTTTTAGGGCATACTCGAGGCCCATTAAGTAATGTAGTGTTGTTAGACATGCCAATTTCATATATAAAAAGAAAAGATTAAGGATACAAGCATTTCATTTAATATTTTGATTTGGCATTTTTGTTAAGGATTTATATTTATATGTAAAATGTCTTGTGTTTTTACACAAGCTTATGAATTGAATTTTTACTAATTACATTTGTACTTTGTTAGATGCCTTAGTATGAATCTTTGGTTAAGGATTCATATCCACAAATAGTTGGTCTTAAGGTCAAATATCTTGTAGTGCCTTGAGCCACTACAACACCACACAAAGCTTCATGGTTGACTTTATACAAATGATGTTGGTACTTTTCTAAACACCCAACCCATATAATGTGTGGTTGATTTTGAGTTTGATCCCTCCACAATGTGTACAATGTTATAACTCCACAAACAAATCTATTGGTTGATTTCTACCAATGATATCACTATCTTGTCAAATACTTAATCCACTACTTTGGTTAAAGATGCATGTCCATGAGTAGTTTGTTTCATGTTCAATCCTCTTGCAATACCCCTCATAACCATAGCTCCACACACAAATCTATGGGTTGAATCTCTACTAATGTTATTAATACCTTGCCAAATGCCTTGCTTTAACACTTTGGTTAAGGACCCATATCCATGGGTATTTGGTTTCACATTTGAACCTTCAAAGTGCCTTGCATCACTATAATGTCATGTAGAACTCCATGTGTTGGATTTCTACCAATGATGTGGGTACCTTGTTGAAATTCCCAGTCTAGTGCTTTGGTTAAGGAACCATATCCATGGACAATTACATTCAACTTCGAACACCTAGAATGCTTTACATTGCTATATCTCCACATACAATACCATGGCTTGAACTTCTAGCAATGATGTAGTTACCTTGTTGAATGCCTTGATCTCAAACCCATTCCATAAGTAGTTGTTTTGAGTTTGATCCCCTCATGGTGCCTTGTATTAAATTAGCTTCACATACAACTCCATGGGTTGAATTTCTACTAATAATGTGGGTGTTAGCTTCACATACAACTCCATAGGTTGAATTTCTACTAATAATGTGGGTACCTCATTGAATATCTTAATACAATGCTTTTGTCAAGGACCCATATGAACAAATAGTTGGTATTGAGTTCAATCCCCTTGTGGTGCCTTACAACTCTACACTGAGCATACAATGTAGTGGGTTGAATTTCTAACAATGACATGGGTAAATTCTTGGGGAAAAGTGGTGCAAAATAACCCCGATTTTAAGGCTCCATGCATTAGTTTAAAAGCACACAACTGTTGCAATAAAGTGAAAATATCATAAATACAAGACAAAAATATGAATTAGAACAAAATGTTGACCGAGGTTTAATGGTACCAATATGCACAAGATTATAAACACCTTACATTGTAAATTTTCTATTAGGATTGCACAAGTCCCCAAACATCTTAACCACTCCACTTTCTCACATTAAAGACCCTTAGTGCTTCACTCTTATGCACATTGTCTATAACCTCAAAGTTCTCCTTTCATTGCTATAATATGTCAATCCTATAAACTCTCTATCTCCTTGGTACTCTTTAGCCTTTAACATCAAATTGCTTGAGTGCCAATTCAATTCTCTCCTCAACTAATCAATGCCATCCTCCTCACAATTTCAACATGCTTAACGATTACACCCTTTGCAGCATGTGTTGTGTTCTTTTTAATGTACAATGTCATTTTTCAAAAACTTTCTCCTTAGGACAATTTCTCTCTTTGATTCCCACTAAGTTCCAATATTAAAGCAACTATCACTCATTCTTAGTCTTGTAGCTAATCCTAATTCCTTTCTCTTTCTTCAACTTCACTTTTCTAAAGCTCAACATTCCAATGAACTCCTATCACTCTAGTGCATTGTCTTTTGTTTTCTACTTGACATCACCACCACATGTCCATTGTCCATATCTTTGACCTTTAATATATGGCTTTTCAAAATCTTGCACATGTGTTAGCACCAACCTTCCCTACACTTATTCCTTCTCCGAGCTTTCAAATCTCCACATGTCCTTGCATGTTCACATTGTAGATTCTCCTTTATGTAAATCTAATTAAGTTATTCACCACAATGCTTTGTATCACTAGCATAATGTCTAGATGTCAAGCTTTGGTCAATAACCCGTATATACATGTAATTGGTTTTGAGTATGGACCCTCAACAATGGCATTGTATATTGAAAATTAATACTTTTTTCAATTATGACGTGAATGCCAATTTAAGAACAAACATTCATCTCACAGTAATACATGTAAATACACACATAAAGAGATGTATATATGCATAGATCCAACCATAGATAGACATACACACATTCTTATTAATATCACACAACTAGGTGTTTGTCGTTAATGATCAATAACCCCTACTAAACTTTTAGTAAGACCTAATAACATTTAATAATACCCAATGATGGGTTAGGCACTTGAATGGTTGGGGCATGATTTGTTCTCCCTTGCACCTAGGTTCAATTCCAAGGGATGTGTTTGCCATATTGCGATAAGACTCAAAGAGTAGGTGACCCATGGGATTGATTCCACTCTGGTGGGGGTCGGTACATCTTGGCTCTTATTGACTTTTGGATTTACTCTTAGTGTTATAGTGACACACAAAAAAATTGACCCTGTGCCTTACACATTTTTTTTTCTTCTAAACAATGGTGAATCAATAATTCGTTGGAGTAATTAGCACGAGGTCCAAGATCAAACCTAGCAGCCACTATAACACTGAGAGTATATCTAATAGCCCACAAGCTAGACATATAAGGAATTTATGACTTGCAAGAGACTAGAGTCCACAATGGTGGGAGAGCCTACTCGAACCTTATCACAATGGGCCAAAAATGTCCCTCTTTGAAATTTAGAATCGTGTTGAGAGAATAACATCTCATTATACCAATCACTTAGTTGTCTCATGAAAACACTTGTGCCTTACCTATGTAGAGTTACCAATTCACCCTGGTTTATTTAAAATCATAAATAAAAAATAATTTTAGGAATAACTAGCGGAGTGGTTATACGCTGGCATTATTACTTTACCTCGGCGAAACACCCATGGACCCATGTCGAGGGTAGTTGGTTTGGAGGGTTTGGTGTTGTGTCTGCACACTCCAATGCAGCTATTTTTTAAATGCGGAAGTTCTGATTGGTTGACTGACACCACTACCTCAATCTTGTGCCAATAGAATGATGCCATGTCATATATAGACGACATGGACGGCCGATGGTAGGGCAGACTCGATTTAAAATCTCAGTATATGCACGCACCTTGATATACGGTTATGTAAGGCATTTCAACGAGGATCGCAGTTCCGAATTTTTGTCAAGGTCTGGGTGGGGTTCAGGACTTTTTGATTCTTCGGCTTCTTCGAGCTCCAGGACAGGTAAGATTTAAATTCGGGTGCATTTTCTACTGTTAAAACCTTAATTTTGGCTTAAATGGCGTATAATAATAGTCTTCTATCGCTTTATTCTTCATTCTGGTGATGCTTATGCTGGATCATATGATTTGGCGGATCTATTTAAACCATTTCTCCAAATTTGGTGAAAATTAATCTTGCTCCGAGGAATAAGCGTTTCGCTGTTTGGCAATACGCGTCCATCTTGCATTTCTCTGTAATGTACGGACGTTTCAATGGATAATTAATGGTTAAATTTGGTGGGGATTCGAGTTTAGGGTTGAATATTTAGTGGTTTTAGGGTCCATTTTTTAGCTTAAGGTTAAATCGTCTTTTTGCCTCTGGATTGTGCAATTTAAATTTTGTCATTTGCACTTTTTTCCTGTCATTTTACTTTCTTGATTTAACTCGGGAGCGAAATTTAAAGTTCTTTTTTTGCCTAGGTACTATGGGTGTCTGCAAATCGTTTAGATGAGGTTTTGTTTACTTGTAAATCATGAAATTTTTGTGATTGTTAGGTTCAAAATATATTTTTGTTCCAGGAAGTCAATCCCATTTTCCTGCGTATGTTGAGTCAGGCACTGAATGCATAGGGCATGTCCTCCGTATGTGAATTCGATGACCCCAATTTTGAAAATTCATAAGCGACCGGTGCAGATCCTCCAAGTCCGTGGTGAGAATGTGGGTGCTTGTTAAGATGGGGATACACGTGAGCAAAAAACCAAAAAATACAGGCTTCAGAGTTTCGATATTGCTTTGCATTGGTAGTTACTATAGATTAATTAAACTGTAATTAATGGGGATACACGTGAGCAAAAGTCCAAAAAATATAGGCTTCAGAGTTTCGATATTGCTTTGGTAGTTACTATAGATAAATTAAACTGTAATGAAGTTCTTTGTGCAGTGCACGCTAAATTTACTTGAGTACTGCCTAATAAGCATAAGTTCCATTTGAGCGTCGGGCTTTGCCAGTTAAATCTGCCTCCCTAAATTCCATATTCGGGGTTTTGTATTCCTTTGTTTTGTCATTTGTTAGAGTTAATCAAGCTGTAATAGGGTCCATTTCCCACTGCTTGATGAGATTAGATGGATTTTATTTTGACTGTGTATTTCACATTTGTGAAGACAAGACAAAGTTCAGTGGTCTGAAATATGTGTTTATTCTGATTTAATCTAGCAGAAAGTGCCGAAGACAATCTATTCGAGATACAGGGTTTATTTGAGTCAACCCTAGGTTTATCAGAATCTGTCAAATTAGGATTTTTTTTTTTTTGTAGGTAGATCAGGGTGTATTTTAAAACCTGAAGAAATCGATTAAAACTGCTCCAGAGATATGCCGAATTGAAAATTGAACATGGACACAGCCTTCAGTAACTTTAAACGTTTGTGGTCTTTCGTTCAGTGTTCCTGTTCCTTGTATTTGATTTTACAGGCATTTTTTCCAACTACCTTTCATTTCTTTTCCTGGGATTCCACATCTAATTTCACTTTTATTTTACGGAGTTGTCTATAATGCGACTTTTTGGAGATTCTGGTGACGGAACCCGGCGGAAGAAATTGAGGTTAAATCTTGATTTGTTGCAGTTAAAATGGTTTTTTAACTGCATATTTGGATTTAGCACCCTGGAAAACCCCTGTGACGCTTTGATTGTGTAGAAACTAGCTATCAAACTTGCAATTCCAATAAATTGCTGCCGGATTTTGATCGAAAAAACCCACTGGAAAAGCTTTCAAAAAGTCGCATTATAGACAACTGCTTATTTTACACCTGCCCATAAGATGGGTGGAAAGTGGGCTTTATTTTGTTCCTTAATGTCTTGGCAAAATATGAAAACATGATCTTCTTCTGATTTTGTTTCTCTTCTTTTTATGTGCAGTGATTCTCATCCAGGTTGAATAGAAGGGATATATAACGAATTGTACATGTCGGATTCTTGAATACTAAAGTTACACAGATGGAATCCATTGTATTTCTAGTCCTGTGTTTCTTGCTACTGAACCTGCAGTCGGTGTTAGGCATCAGGTTCGTTATTGACAGGGAGGAGTGCTTCTCCCATACGGTGCCATATGAGGGGGATACTGTGCATACATCATTTGTTGTCATCAAAGCAGACTCATCATGGCACTATGGTGATAGTGCAGTGGACTTCGTGGTTAGTCTCTGTTTTACTTATTATTCACGTAAACACGTTCAACAATATAGGTTTGTTAGGTAACAATAAACAAGTTTTTGAAGTTAGTGGTTAGTCTTTATGTTTTGTTTCTTATTCTCGTGTTTTTCTAGTTCAGCAATATAGATTTGTTGGGTAACAATAGATAAGTTTTGCATGTCTTAGTAACCAATGGTTCTGTAATAGCTAATCATCTATTCTATCCACCCAACATAAGTTGTTGAAGTCAAACCAAGTTGTGTCCTTCTAGTTTTTAGAGCTGTAAAGGTTAATCAGACTTGCCATTGCTTGACTGACCACGTGTTCTATGTCCTGTGGGTCAGCATTCCTATGATTTACAAGAAATCCTAATTAACTATACCTTCTGCTATGCTTGTGAAAATGTTTCTAACTTGATGTTGGACTGCCAGGGATTCTTCTGCAGTGCTGCGAATCATCCTACTGCGTAGTGATACTATATTTTAGTTCATTCCCTTGGTGTCGCTACATTTCAAAACACTTGAACAATCTTGTTAATGAAACATATAAATCTGCAGCAAAGTTCTGGAATTGAAATATCTCTTTCTAATGCCATTGCATTTCATGTGGTGCTTGACACATTGAACGTTAACAGGTAAAAGGTCCCAGTGGTGAGCAAGTTCATGATGAACGGGACAAGTCAGAGGGCAAACATGAGCTTGTGGTATACAGGCGGGGACTTTATCAGTTTTGCTTTTATAATAAGTCACCGTACCACGAAACTATTGATTTTGACGTACATGTTGGCCACATTCCATACTATGAGCAACATGCAAAAGATGGTAAGCTTGTTAAGAGGCATTTATGTTTTACTGGTACCCCTTTTGTAGTTATTTGTCTAGAAAATGCAGTAGTTGTGATGTAATGACAAATTGTATTCTTTCTTACCTGATAAGCTCAGAATTTTTAGCTTTTTAACGAGAGTGCAATTATCCATGGAATTTGTGTAGATCATTTTGATCCTTTGCTGCAACAAATCGCGAAGCTTGAAGAGGCACTGTATGCGGTGCAGTTTGAACAACACTGGCTTGAGGCACAGACTGAACGTCAGACAATCAGTACGTTCTTAATAACTTTGTGCATATTCAACCTAACTATTTGAGAGAGTTTGTTACGTGCCTCAGAATTTTTCCCATCTAGGTTTACTTTGATCACACATGGGTAAATCATTCATAGTTTGCTGTGATAGTTGAATAGATTGAGTACTAATAAATATGCACCTCATATTGCAGTAAATGCGGCCATGAGCAGGAGGGTTATTCACAAAGCACTTTTTGAATCAATAGCTCTTGTGGGTGTCAGTTTTCTTCAAGTATATCTTCTTCGGCGCTTGTTTGAACGGAAACTTGGCAACTCAAGAGTATAGTGTTAATTTGCAACTTGGCTGAGACGATGCACAAGAATTATGGTCACAAAGAAAATTCTGTTTTTTAAGTTTTATGAAAGGATAAATGCTCTAATGATGTAGAGCAAAGTATCGTCCATTTTTCTTGTTCATGCAACTATTGAGTTTCATTTAAGATAACAATTTTTAAAATATTGCAGCTAGTTGAGACAGAATTTGTTATTTTTGGGGTGTATTTTTATTTTTTTATGTAGTTATTGTTATATTGTTGATAAGGATTCCTGGGTTTATGGGTTCCTGCTAACTATTTTCGTAGTGTTCGTGGCTCTTATTAGTTGATCAACCTCTTCATGATTCTTGGGTTTTAAACATAATCCTGCTTTTATTAGGCATCTATGTGTCTCTGTGATTTTGCCTATGGTCCTGAGTTGAATCATAGATAACTAGAGCTTCATACCTAAACTTGCCTAGCCTCACTGGAGATTTTTGTTGATAAAATTACAAGCTCTTCTCATTTATCGGTATGATGGTTACGTACGATCAAATCATTCAAGTTAAATAGCAAATGTTCTATCCATGAAATAAGCATGGATGCCATCCATTCTGAATTGACATTGGTTCGTGGATGATACATAAAAGGTCTCATGACATTTAGAGGTCTGATGGTTCCATCTATTAGATCATTTGTTTTTATAGGGCAGTTTGGTCAATAACTGTAAATGGAGGCAAGAGCATCTAAGAAACAGGCTGAAAGCGAGTGCACATTATGGAATATAGTACTTGGCAACATATATTTATTGCGTCACATTTCTTCTGGCAACCAATTACTTTGAGGCACTAGATCAAGCTGATCAGAGGATAACTAGTTTAAATCATTTTGACATTTGAGTAAAGATAGATGTCACATTTAAACAAATGGTTGGAATTGGTTCACAACGGGAATGCTTATGATTTTATATCATACCAAATTTGTATTTTAAGGTTTCCATGACTTCTATGGTATTGCCATTTAAAATGACTAATTTATGTCACTACCTTTTTCATTTCTGTAATTGTGATAAGGTTAGAAGGAGGATGCCCCTTGGAATAAAAATCCACTTTCCTGTGCTTTTGGATGCCTCGATCCTTGCTAAGTCACAAGTTTATTGGTATATGTGGCTTGTGGGTTGTTGGAAATACTTTTGGGTTATAGTGGGAGATAATAGGTTTGAACTCAGGCCGAACTTAAATCACTCTGATGAGTTATCAATTCCCATGGTTCAAAAATTATTTATGCAAAAATTGAGAACATGAGAGAACATAATGGTTTTGTGATTTTTAAGTTTGAATAATAAACTGTGAACAATGTTAATGGCTTTGTGATTTTCTACATTTGAATAATAAATTGTGAACAATGTTAATTGATATTCTCTACAAATGATTTGAAAAAAGGAATTAACAAAAATATGTAAGAAAATTCAAAATAAATAATTATGATGCATGGTAATAATCGAATTTCATTAGGAAATGGTTCTAAGTTCAACATTGGAAATACACCAGATTGTTAGAAATCAATCCATAATTTTTTTAAGTCCCTTAGTTGACCATCTAACACTTTTTTCAACTACTACTTTCATCATAGTTCCCTAAGCATAGAATTCATCTTGTTAGATTTTAACATTTTAATTCATTTGGACCATTTATTGATGATATAAAATCAACAACAAGAGCGTATCCTCCAAACATGTGAAGGGTAATAGGAAGATGTTTCAGTTTCCAAGTTGGTTGGAACATTTCAAATAATTTGGATCCAAATAGAAACAAAGAATTTGAGTCTTATATTCTCAATCAGATAGTGAGAGAAGGTGTGAGTATCGTGATTAAACAATTTTTGGAGCAAAATTAGTCATTGCATTGGTTTAAATCTTATATGAATTGTGATGAAGGGAGAATATAATAAAGGGCATTTTGTTTATGAAGCAACTAGAATATTGTTTCATGGCAAAAACTTGTAAAGGTCCCTAAACAACATTTTAGTGGGCCCTCAAGAAGTACAAAATTCACTTGCCCAAACATAGTCAAATTTGTCCAGCCAAACTGCAGTCAACAAGATGCCCTAACCAGAAAGTCAACGTTGGTCAACTTAGTAGAATTACTCCTCCAAATTGGCTCGGTCAAACCCAGTCACTTCGACCTCTAAGAACAATTTGAATTAGCCCAAAATAGTCCAGAAAATTTGTCAAACTTGGTCAACGCAGAGTCAAACTTATGGTCAACGCTGGTCAAACAACCCATAAAACCTTGAAATCTGTGCCAAGAAATGCGGCCTGCCCAAACATAATTTCTCCCAAGAAAACACAGTTAAACAAGGTCAATTGCAGCTCGGTCAACGTTGGTCAAACTTGCTGCGACTTGGTCAACACAGAAAATAGAAAAGTATAGTCAGCGCTTTGCACGTGTGGAGGAGAGAAGCTGCCTAGAAATTCGTACGACCCAATCATATGAGGAGAGAGAGAGATATGTGAATGATGATGAGTGTCCAAATGAGGTAGATGCTTTTTATATTTATGTGCAACATTGAGGATGGAAAGACATGACTTTTGGGCTTCTGAGCCTATATTAGTTTGTTGGCTGACTTTGACAATTTGTCCATAAAATAAATAAATTCATAATTCCATTTGTACATGTCAGAATAAGATGATCTTTAAGTCAATCCTACACCTCTCGAAAAGAGGAATCCAATAAAAATATCAGCTCTATCATATGAGCTTTCCAAGGTGGAGTTTGGCTCTAGTTGCCAATTTTAACACTCTCTCTCAACTAGGGAGAACTCCACCTGCCAAATCCTCTGTGAATCTATACCATCTCTGACATCCCTGTTATACTTTGCTCTGCTGAACCATGAAGAAATAATGAAGAAGAAATGATTGAGAGTGTGTCATACCATTCTCCATTGACCCAAAGTCAGTGTCTAACGATCAAGAGTGTATCATACCACTCTCCACTGACTCGAAGTCAGTGTCTAATGACTGAGAGTGTATCATACCACTCTCCATTGACTTGAAATCAGTCTCCATTGATCCCAGATTAATATCAAACATCCTAACATAGGATGTACGATAGTACATGATGCTTCCATCGGTAGTACTACGGTCCCTATCCTCATTTCCCAACTCATTGGCCAAATGAAAGGTATTTCCCATGAGTCTTACACTACATGGGTAGGATGTATCGGCAGGAGAAGGTGAACCACTCATTCTGCTCATATGCCATAAAAGAAGGTGAACCACTCATCCTATGCATATCTCAACCATCATGGGGTATCACAAGGGAAGGTGAACCACTCACCCTTTACATAGCACACCACTAGGGGATGGTGAACCACTCACCCTATGGTTGCTCATCGATCCAAGAAGTACCCCCGAAGCTCTCAAAGCTTAATATCCAACTCAAACGTGACCCTCATAAGAGGGTCTCTCCACGACTCCAAGTCGTTCACGAAAGCTTAAGAATTTGACCTTCCCCAGGGGCTTCATAAGAATATCTCCAACCTGATCATCAGTCCCAATGTGATGGAGCCCTATTGCTCCCTGTTGTACCATATCCTGGATAAAGTGGTGTTCTTGATATCAATATGCTCAGAGTGGTCATGAAACACGGATTCTAAGAAAGACGAATCCCACTTGGGTTGTCGCGAAAGATCACGGTGGTATCCAACACATGTCCGAACAACTCACTAAAGAGCTTCCTCAACCAAACAGCTTCACAGGAGGCCATACTAGCAACAATATATTCGGCCTCGACGGCGCTCAAAACCACTGATTTCTGCTTCCTGCTCATCTAGGATATTGAAGCAGAACCTAGAGAGAAGCAACATCTCTATGTGCTTTTACGATCCACCACACTGCCAGCCCAATCAACATAAGAATAACCTTGGAGCCTCACATTCCCAACAGTGTATCTCAGTCCATAGGTGATTGTGCCCTAAAGATATCTCAAAAGATTCTTGGTAGCAATCCAATGTATGTGATGAGGCTTGACCATAAATTGAATCAATGTATTTGTTGCAAAGCATATGTTCGGACCGGGTTCACCAAGAACATCATGGCCCCCACGAGTTGACGATACTTAGAAGGATTTCCCAAATCGGGCCCAACAACACTTCCGCATAACTTCTTGAAGTTAAGTTCCATTGGAGTAGTCACAAACTTACAATCCACCATTCCAAATCTTTCAAATAACTTGACAATGTGTTTTCCTTGAGAAAGGAAAATCTCACTTGGCTTTTGCTAGACCTCCAATCTTAGGAAATAATGCATTAGTCCTAGGTCCTTCATCTCGAACTCAGAAGCCAACTCCCTCTTACATTGATAAATAAGAGGGTTTGCACCTGTTAGAAAGAGATTGTCCACATAAAGTACCAAGATGAGAGGTCTATCATTCT
This sequence comes from Pinus taeda, assembly GCA_000404065.3. NCBI lineage: Eukaryota > Viridiplantae > Streptophyta > Pinopsida > Pinales > Pinaceae > Pinus > Pinus taeda. The sequence continues at coordinate 49,192 of APFE031087663.1, forward strand.
CAACTTTAAAGTAAAGGTTTGAATCAAATTCACTGTTATGAACTTAAATTCATAACAATTAATTAAAATATTATTTAAATAAATAAATTATTAATTATACTCATTTAATTAACAAGTAATTAGCTAAATGAAGAGACATTAGTCCCCAAGGGGCATGTCTCTCTGATTAGGCATGGCTAGTCAACTCCTATTTAAGGAACACTACCTCAACCTTGTAATCATCATTCAAATTTTATCAATTAATAATTACATTCAGAAATTGTTTGGTGTATTTTAACAGTGAAACGACAATTTAGAAATTTAATTCTAACAATTGTATCAGAGTCAGACTCTTTATGGTGACACCCACGACAGCCTGTTGGCCGTCAGGCCCTATGGGCCTCCTATCCCCGACATGTTTTGTTGTTTCACTGTTGCAGATCGAACAAGCTTGCACTCGCGGGTTTCAGGCTCAGCAACATGAAGGAAAGGCCGACCATGTGACAACCAACATCTGCTGGGTTTTTCCGTGGCTCCGTGGCACGAAGGTGATGTCTGCAGGTTCGACAAATTCCAGTCGCTGTCACTGTGTTTGGGTGTGTGCTCAGCAGCGTCGAACACCACACCCACCGTGTTGTTGCATGTTTTGACCAAGTGTTAACCGTCGTTGATTGCATTGACCAAGTCTTAACCGCTCGTCTGTGCTACAGTCATGGTTTGATATCAGATCAGTGGATAGGGTCAACTGTCGTGACCAAGGACCAGTCGATGTAATCGTTTAGCGGGAGTTGTGTTAATTTAATTTAATTGACAACTATATACTATAGTTTATAGTTAAATATAGTATATACACATATACTATATAATTATATAACAAATATATTATGTAATTTGTAATTTAATTAATTAATATATTAAAAAAATTATTATTATTATTATTTTATTAATAAAAAAATCTGGGTCTTAAGAAAAATTCAAAACAAAATGGCAGGCAATAACAATGACGATATAAAAAAACTCAATAAGACATAAGCAAGCTGAGTAAATGCCTGGATAACGTCGAGAAATTAGTTCATAAGCAGGTCCAAATGGCCAATGATATCTCTTACTTAAAAAACTTGATGAGCCAGCGTTTAAGAGGGACTGATCCACCTTTAGCTACACAGAGTCCCAAGACTCCGGAAGGTGAGACTTCTCTAGAGCATGAGTTTCTGAGGCATGAGAAGCAACAAATGCCACAAATTCACTTCGAGGGAAGCCAATATTATACTAAATCTTCCGAAAGGAACCATTTTAAAATAAAAACATGAATTACCTAAGTATGATGGCAAGAACTTTAAAGGTTCCGTCGTATGGGTAAATAAGATGGACACCATTTTTTTAGCAAACCTTCCACTTGGCAAGCAAGAAAGAGTCATGACTGCATCCAACTACTTAGAAGCAGGAACGTACGATTGGTTTTTGTGGTGGTCGTCTAAATGTACAGGTTGTTCGTTCAATTGGAAAAACTTTAAAAACACCCTGCTAAAAAGGTTTCATGATGAGGAGGAGGATGATGTCTACAAGAGATTTGTTCACCTGAAGCAAAAAGGATCAATGAGTGAATACAATCACGAATGGGAAGTATTAGCAATAAGGTAGAAATGGAAGTATTAGCAGTAAGGCAAAAATGGAAGTATTAGTAGTAAAACCATTGAGGAGGCCAGACACGCAGCCATAAATATCGAGCAGAAATATAAACTTCACAAAGCACCATATGTCAGTAACGACAATACTAACAACTATTCCAAAGGAAAGGTAGGTAAACCCTCGTCAGAGAATACTAGCAAGTATGTTTCACCACCATTGTGAAATGAAGGGAAACAACAATCTAATGTCAAAAGGAAAAAGGATGGCAAATGATGGAAATGCAGAGACAAGTATTACACATGACACAAGTGCGCAACACAAAAATTGTACAGCTGTGAAGCTGAACAAGAAGAGGAATCTTCAGAAGACAACTCTAACGAAGAGGACAATGAAGAAAATGCAAACCCTAGTCGAGAATTAGGAGAAGATATGCCACGAATTTCCTTAGCACCCATCACAGGGATAGCTCAACCATAGACACTGAAGCTTAAAGGTCACATCAACAAGTAAATGTTATCATTCTAGTAGACTCAAGAAGTATGCACAACTTTGTAGATGCCAATGTTGCAAAAAGACTAAACATCTTTGCTTACCTGGTAGCAGATTTAAAAGTTATGGTAGTAGATGGAAAACGTATAGATGGAGTAGGCAAGTGCCATAAGGTTAAGTTGCAATTAAGCGACTATGCAATGGAGTTTAGTTTTTATACAGTTCCCCTAGGAGGAGTAGATGTTGTTTTGGATGTACAATGGTTAATAACACTAGGCACATATTAAAAAAATCACATAAAGTAGTTCATTAAATTCAAATGGGATGGGAGGAAATATAAGTTGTTCAGGTTTCAGGCACCACCAACTCAAGTCATTTAACAGATGAAGAAACTTATTCGCAAGGGGGCACAAGCATTTGTCGCACAATGTCAACAGTTGGAGTTATTATCAACTGAAGGGACTCATCAAGCACCAGAAATTTCATCATTGATTCAGAAATGTGAGAAGGTTTTCCAAGATCTACCAATGAAGTTACCTCTTCGAGGCAGATTGAACACATTATCGAATTCAAATCAGACTCAACACCAATAAATGTTAAGCCATATCGTTATCCCTATCACCACAAGACGGAAATAGAACGCTTAATACAAGACGTGTTGAAGCATGAAATCATTACGAAGAGTAGAATTCCATACGCTGCACCCATAGTATTGGTCAAGAAGAAGGATGGATCCTTCTGATTATGTATAGATTACAGAGGTTTAAACAAAATCACTATTAAACACAAGTTTCCGATTCCGTTCATTGATGAAATGCTAGATGAACTACATGGCGTAGAATATTTTTCCAAGTTAGATCTATGATCAAGCTACTACCAAATATGAGTAAGGTTAGAAGACGTCGAAAAGACAACATTCAAGACTCATGAAGGGCATTATGAGTTCAAGGTCATGCCATTTGGATTAACAAATGCACTAGCCACCTTCCAAGCAACCATGAATGAACTCTTTCACCCTTATCTACGGAAGTTTGTATTAGTTTTCGTCGATGATACTCTAGTCTACAGTAAGACGTGGAAAAAACATCTCAAACATCTTGAAGAAGTATTGTCTGTTTTGGAAAAAAAACCAGTTTTATGCCAAGCTATCAAAATGTATGTTTGGACAGAAGGAAATTAACTACCCAGGACATATTATATTGAAGGAAGGAGTCCAAGTAGATCCCAACAAAATCAAGGCAATCAAATACTGGCCCAAAACCAAGAACATATCCAAGCTGAGGGGATTTTTAGGTTTAATAGGGTATTATAGAAGATTTATAAAAAACTATGCACATCTGACAACACCCTTGACCAATTTGTTAAAGAAGAATGCTTTTCAATGGAATGGCCAAGCAGACAAGTGTTTTGAGAAATTAAAGGAAGTAATGTCAACCACACCAGTTCTAGCAACTCTTGACTTCTCCAAACCATTCATAGTCGAATGTGATGCTTCTGGGTTTGGAATTGGAGCTGTATTAATGCAAGACAACCACCCTATAACATTTGAGAGCATGAAACTTAATAAACAAGAAGGCTTAAAATCAACATGCCAAAAGGAGATGCTCGCCATCATACATGCTTTGATGAAGTGGCGCCAATATTTGCTTGGAAGTAAATAATTTTCAGTCTGAACAGACCACAACAATATTTAGTTCTTACTTCAACAAAAGACATTATCAGCAAAACAACAGAAGTGGATAGAGAAGTTGTCAGCGTTCGACTTAAAAATATTACACAAGAAGGGAAAAGATAATGTCGTAACTGATGCACTCTCACGTAAGGATGACGACCACACAACATGTGCTGCCATGATAGTTGTTCCAGAATGGTTGGACGAAATAAGAACCAAATATGCCAAGGATAAGTATTGTGACTCCATGATTAACAATATCAGTCAGTATACCAACTTCAAGTGGAAAAATGACATATTATGGTACAAGGATAGAATTTACCTAACACATCCAAATTTAAGGTGAAAATACTAAAAGAGTCTCACAATTCGCCAGCAGCCGGACATGTTAGATCCTACAAGACTTACTATAACATCTGCCAGTCATTCTATTGGAAAGGTATGAGCAAGGAAATTTATAAATATGTTGTAGAATGTGATATTTGTCAAAGGAACAAGAGCGAAAATGTTCCAACTCCAGGATTGCTACACCCATTACACATTCCAAATCAGAAGTGGGAGAAAATTTTGATGGATTTTATTGAAGGACTACCTGCATTTGACAGAAATGATAAAATATTTGTAGTAGTCGACAAGCTCACTAAATATGCCCACTTTATGGCTATTAAAAACACTGACACAACTAAACAAATCACTGATGTGTTTTGTAAATTTTTTTACAAACTGCACGGGTTTCCTAAGGTCATCATCGTCAATGATAGAGATGTAAGGTTTAAAGGAAAATTTTGGAAGGAATTTTTCCATCAAGCAGGAATATCCCTCAACATGAGTTCGACTTATCACCCCCAAATAGATGGGCAAACCGAAATCGTTAATAAATGCTTGGAAACATATTTTCGTTGTTTCGTTACAGATAAACAAAATAGATGGACACAATGGCTACACCTGGAAGAATTGTAGCATAATACCACGTACCACACATCAGCTAAGATGACGCCCTTCCAAGCCTTATATGGTTACGAGCCACCCATGTGGAAGGACTTTGCACTCCTTGATTCTAGGGTACCAACAGTTAAATACCACCTAGGAGAAAGTCAAAGGATCATCAACTTACTAAAATAAAATCTAACCATGGCTCACAATAGAATGAAACAACACGCTGGACAACACCTCTCTGAAAGAGAGTTCAAAGAGGGAGATTGGGTGTTTGTTAGACTCCATCCTTATAAGAAACTTTCACTAAAACAACAAGGGAAGAATAAATTGTCACCTAAATTTTATGGACCGTATTAGATAATAAAAAAAATAAGTAGTGTAGTTTATGGGTTAAAGTTACCGACAACTGCCAAATCCATAATACCTTTTATGTATCAAGTCTCAAAAGAGTAATAGGGCAAAACCAAATAGCACAAACAGAAACACCAGAGACTGATGAAGAAAGAAGAATAGTCCTTGAACCTAAAGGTATACTCGCTACCCAAGAAAAGGTTCTACGATCCTAGATAATAAAGGAATACCTCATCAAATGGAAAAGGTTACTAGAGGAAGATTCGTCTTGGGAATCAGAATGTTTCTTGCATCAACACCCAGGCCTACCTATGCTTTGAGGACAAAGCATCTTAAGGGGAAGGCAATGTTATGAACTTAAATTCATAACGATTAATTAAAATATTATTTACATAAATAAATTATTAATTATAATCAATTAATTAACAAGTAATTAGCTAAATGAAGAGACATTAGACCCCAATGGACATGTATCTATGATTAGGCATGGCTAGTCAACTCCTATTTAAGGAGCACTACCTCAGCCTTGTAATCATCATTCAAATTTTATCAATTAATAATATATATTACATTCAGAAATTATCTGGTGTATTTTAACAATCAAACAACAATTTAGAAATTTACTGCTAACATTCATTTCTTATAAATCCCAACTTCATCAGATAACTGTTGATCCTCTCATACCATGCCCGGGGAGCTTGCTTCAACCCATAGAGGGCTTTCTTCAATCTGCATACATGTGTATGACGATCTTGAACTTTGAACCCCTCAGGTTGTTCTACATAGATTTTCTCCTTAATTGAACTATGCAAGAAGGCGGTTTTGACATCCATCTGGTAAAGGTTCCATCCTTGCGAGGAAGCAAGGGCTATGATCGAGTGGATGGTGGTATATCGGGCAACTGGTGCAAATATCTCATCATAGTCCACACCTTCCTTTTCAGAGAAACCTTGAGCAAAAAATCTAGCCTTGAACTTTTCAACACTTCCATCAGCTCCATGCTTGATCTTGTAGAGCCATTTCGAGGTGACAATGGATTTGTCCTTGGGTCTAGGGACCACATCCCAGATGTCATTCTTCATAATCAATTCATACTCTTCGTTCATAGCATCCTTCCAAACTTGGTTCTTCACAACTTCTTCGAATGTGCAAGGCTCAGATTGAACAATGGTGCTCATGGAAGCTAAGTACCCTTGACACCTATTCGGCTTCTTCATTTCACAAAATGTTCCCCTAGGGGCAATATGATTCTCGACATCTTCGAGAGTTTCCTTAAGTCATGAGGGCCTCCTTTTTGAGGAGGTGGGCTCATGAGGAGGTGGATCAATGTGATCCATTTGTCCTTCAACATTGGGCATCGGCTCATCCTGCGGTTCTCCCTTCTTTCATGTATCTGCTTCTTTGTCGTTCCTTGGAATAGGAAGGTTACTTATATTCCCAAGTGCCACATCTTCATCGAAGGTGACATCATGAATTATCTCCACTTCCCTTTGACCAGGCACATAGATTCTATATGCCTTATAAGTTTCACTATAGCTCACAAATGTTCCTTTCTTCATAGATGCATCCAATTTGGTTCCTTTTTCTTTCAGCACATGAAAATACACAGGGCTACCAAAGATTCTAAAGTGAGAAACATCACATTTCTTACCAGTGAAAACTTTTTCAGGAGTTTTGGAGTCTAATGCTTGATGAGGGCATCTATTTTGAACATACATGACAGTGTTGGCAGCGTTGACCCATAGAAACTTTGGAAAAAATTGATCATGAAGCATGGCATGGGTAGTAGTCTCCCTCTTAATGCCAACTTCTCTACAATATTCATTGAACTCATTTGATTCATATTCGATTTCATTATCGGTCCTCAATATTTTGAAGAACGAAACCATATGAACACTTCATCCTGCTTCTTCAAGAAATAAATCCAAGTTTTGCGAGAGAAGTCATCCACAAAGGTAGCATAATATAAATATCCTCCCAAAGACGTCATGGGAAACATACCGATAGATCAGAATGAACCAATTACAAAATGTTAGTAGTATTGCTATCACTTGAGGGGAATGGTCCCCTTGTATGTTTTCCTTCGGCACATCCTTGAAAAACACCTTCATGTCCTACTTTAACTTCGGGCATACCTGTCACCATCTTCCTTACAACGGGTAGAGCCTTATCATGTAGATGAGAAAACCTCCGGTGCCATAATGCGGATTGAAGTGATGTGTCACAAGACATAGCTCCCATTGGGCTTTCTCCAACTTGATATAGGCTATCAACCTTGAATCCAAGAGTAAATGCTTCTTTGAAATTCCTTTTCCAAGCACGTACCTTTCCATCAATGAATGCCACCTTGAATCCTTTGTCTTCCAGCGCCGAGATAGATACCGGGTTCTTCTTTAGATCAGGTACATATAGTACTTCTTGTAGATGAATAGTGTTACCTTGATTCAATTGAAGAGTAACATTCTCAACTCCCTTTACGAGATAGGTGGCATTGTTCCCAAGAATTATTTCCAAATTTGTATATTTTTCTATCAGATTTGAAAGAGCTTCCTTATACTTAGTAAAGTGCCTTGAGGCACCACTATCAATAAACCAATTTCCCAAGGTATTCGGTAGAGAGGTAGTAGACAGGGAAAATATAAGATACAATTCTTTTTTCTTCTTATCTACAACATTAGATTTATCATACTTGGAGTTCCTTGATCTTTTGGGAGGTCGACCATTTCCATGTTGAGTAGCGGGAGCATTCCTTTTTCCTTTGTTGTTGAATCTGCCATTCCTTTGATTATTGTTGCCCCTGAAATTGTTGTGGTTGTTATCATCATCCCGAGGTGTATCCCTTATCTTAGGACACTCCCTAGCATAGTGGCCAAACCTATTACAAATGAGTCATCTTCCCTTCCTTCGATCTTTGAATCCTGGTCTTCCTTGACATTGATTCTTTGAACCTGCATTGTTCTTCTTTTTAGCATGAGCGGAGAATGTAGTAGGTTCATTCCTATTTGAATGCATGTCTCTCTCCATCATCCTTGTTTCTTCTTGAGTACATCTAGTTAACAACTCATCAAAACCTGGAATCCTTTCATTGTTGAGGATAGTAGTGTTGAACACATGCAATTCACGAGGGAGACCTCCAAGGGCAATGAGAGTGAGCTCCCTATCAACAATAACTTCTCCAATTGAAAGAAGATCATTTTTTATCTCGGTAATCCTCATGAAGTAGAATTGGATATCTTCATCTCTTCCCTTCTTTATATCCTTAAACTTGTTTTTGAGAAAGAGGACTTGGTTTGCATTGCTAACCTTGAACATGCCAACCAACCTATCATACATATCCTTAGATGTGTTCAAATTGGAGATGTATGCAACCAAATGATTATTAATAGAATCCCTGATAATCTTCTTTTTCTTTAATTCACCTTTCTTCTTAGCGGCAACAAATGCATTTGAAGGAGGTTCAATGATCTTTCCTTGCACATAGTCCATAACATCCTGCTCTTCCAAGTCAAATCAAGAGACATCTTCCATATATGATAATCAAAATTATCATTGGGTTTGTCATCAAGCTTGAAGTAAGATGCGGAGGCCATTGAATCTTGTTCTTGTTCAACCAATCTCAGTGATTGCTCTTCTCAATGATTACTCTTTTCACTCTTCCTTAGGCTTTGTCTTCACCTCAACTTTGATTCCATGTTAATTTTAGATAATAATGGTATGTTCTATGCTAAAGAGAAATTTACTTCAATTTTTCTTATTAGCCCAATATCAATTTCTAGATTAGAAATCACATTAACATGACAATAAATGCATATAGAACATAAATAAGAAGAAGAAGACAAGAGGACACAATATTTGGCGGTTGCTAGGGAAAAACCCTAATGTGGGGAAACCCTTTGATAAAGTATTCTTATTATTCTTCAAAAGTTCAGGAGAGAGAGAGTACAATATACAAAATTCACTTGCCCAAACATAGTCAAATATGTCTAGTCAAATGCCAGTCAACACGATACCCTAACCAGAAAGTCAACCCTGGTCAACTTAACATAATTACTCCTCTAAACTAGCTTGGTCAAACCTAATCAATTCGGCCTCCAAGAACACTCTATATTAGTCCAAACCAATCCGTAAAAGGTTGGTCAAACTCAGTCAAGGCAAAGTCAAACCTACAGTCAATGTTGGTCAAACAACCCATAAAACCTCGAAATTTGTGCCAAGAAATGCAGGCTTCCCAAACAGAACTTCTCCCAAGAAAAATGTAGTCAAACAAGGTCAACTACTGCCCGGTCAACTCTTTTCAAACTTGTTGCAACTTGGTCAACGCAGAAAACAGAAAAGTACAGTCAGCCCTTCGCATGTGTGGAGGAGAGAAGTTGCCTTGAAATCTGTACGACCCAATTAGATGAGGAGAGAGAGAGATATGTGAGTGATGATGGGTGTCCAAATGCGGTAGATGCTCCTATTTATTTGCAATGTTGAGGATGAAAATACATGAATTTTGGGCTTCTGAGGCTACATTAATTTGCTGGCCGACTTTGACAAATCTTCCATAAAATAAATAAATTCACAATTCCATTTATACATGTCAGAATGATATGATATTTAGATCAATCCTACACCTCTTGGACAGTTGAATCCAATAAAAGTATCAGCTTCATAATATGAGTTTTCCAAGGTGGAGTTTGGCCCTAGTTTCCAATTTTAACACAATCACCATGTCTGTGTGGAAGAGACATGAATACACTATAATGAATTTGTCCTCTGTGGGTGTGGCCTCCTAAAATATGGTTTTTCTTTAGGACATGAGACATGATTTATAATTCATAGGGAAGTTGCAAAAGATTAATTTTTTAATATCAAACATTCTCACATATCAAGGTGGTAAGCTTCTTACTCCAAACAATCTCATGAGGTATTTACAATGGGCACAATATTATTGGCAGTAGATTTTACATTTCTCAAGAGGGTGAGGTACAAAGAGAGGGTTATCATTTTTACCATGTATGGTTAATTTTTCTTAAACTTATGTGTTTATGTTTTGATTTTTGATGGTTGACTTTTATTGATACTTGGCTTATATGTTCAAGTTTTCTTATTTGCGCATGTTTTATACCTACATGAATAGATTTATGTAATTTGAACTGTGCATGTAGGTGATGTTCATTAACATCACATTTCTTGTAAACAAATAGGATGTGCCCAATAAAAAAACAAATTATTGAGACCATATTGAGATATGGAGATTTTATACATATTGCATTGGTAACATGATTGCGTCGATGATCTGTTTCAATGTGGCTTCAAGAAATTGCTCCAACAACTTGGTCCAAAGTCTTCTCAAGAAGTGCTTCAAAGGTCAGCTCTAAGTAAAATCCATACAAGCTTCAAAGTCTACTCTAAAAGTCTCCAAAAGTTTCTCTAGAATGTCTCCAAAAGAACACTGAAATCAAAAGTCAAAGAGGGCTCTAGCTTTGTCCACAAAAGAGGCCGAATTGCAGGGCCAAAATTTTTTCTTCCATAGATTGAGTTTGTACTTCCTTCAGGTCGAGTTCTGCACCTTACTACAGGGACCAAAATCCGTCACAAAAGGTTTAATTTTGCACTTCATGATAGGGCTGGGTTTTGAGGTAAGACATGCTGAGTTGGAGGGTTCGAAGTCTATCCTCAAGAGGCCTGGACTAGACATATTTCTATCTTAAAAGGACTAAGTTATATCCACAAAAGAGAGGCTGAAATAAGGTCAAATTATGTCCACAAAGATAGCTCAAACAATGCTTCAAGAGTTGATTATAAAGGCCCTCCAAGAACCCTTAACCAAGAACAAAGATAACCCAAGAGATTTTCCATCAATCACCTTCAAGGTTCATGAGATATGAACCATTAAACTTCTTCTCAGCTCAAATTCTTCTTTTCTTATGGTTTTCCGAGTTGGTGGTTGAATGAGGAAGTAGTCTCTCCTATTTATACAAATCAATCACTCCAAACTGGGCCAACTTGGATAGGGGACAAAAAAATTGTTTTCCAACTTAGAAAATTCATTTCTCCTCAACATAGAGGAGTTAGGGGAATGTAATAGCACATTGGAAAGGGCTTAAAGAGATATTTAAGCCTATGCTAATCTCTCCTTCAACTCGTCATCCTTTAACATCAATAACGATTAATTTCTCCAACAATCTCCCCCTTTGTTATTAATGGAAACATTCCTCATTGTGCTACTTCCCTTGACATCATGCTACTCCACCTGACATCGTGCTACTCCCCCTGTCATTATGCTTCTCCCTTGGTCAATTTCCCCCCCTTTGACATCAATAGGAAAATGGTGCTCTATTGGGATGCAAGAGAGATGACCCCCGTCTTTTGATGAAGCTATTCAAATGCTTCTCGAGGTAGGGGTTTTATGAAGATGTCTGCAAATTGCTCCCTAGAGTTGACACACATTTTGATGTTCTGCTCCACAACTTGTTCTCAGAGAAAGTGGTAGTTGATTGGAATATGTTTTGTTTTTGAATGCTTGACTGGATTTTTTGAGAGACTGATTGCAATGGTATTGTAAGAGTAGATGGTGATAGGCCAGTTTGTTTCTATTTTGATATCCTTCAATTTTCCTTCATCCATAGGATTTGCATACAACAATTTGCTGCTACCATATACTTAGCATCAACTGTGGAGATAGATATAGTTGATTGTTTCTTGCTTTATATAAGATAGACTACTAAGAAAAATGCATTTCCACTACTGCCCTTCCTGTCATGAATGCTTCCTGCCCAGTTTGCATTGGTATATGATATCAAGGTAAGATTTGTGTTCATAAAGTACCATAGTCCAAAATCAAGGGTGCCTTTTAGATATTTGAGTATTCTTTTTACAACTAGCATGTGAGGTTTTTAGTTGTTTTCTGAAAATCTTGCTACCATGCCTGTTGCCTTCATGATGTTTGGTTGTGAAGCTGTCAGATATAAGAGGCCTCTAATCATTGATCTATAAAGAGTTGCATCCACTATAGGATATTCTTCATCATTACTTAGCTTACAACATATAGTCATAGGTGTGCTCACAGTAGCACATTCTTCCATCCCAAACTGCTTTAGCATATCTTGAGATATTTTGATTGTGATATGAACATTCCAGCATTGGTTTGACTTAGTTGAATTCCAAGAAAGTAAGACAAATCTATAATAATTGACATTCCAAATTATTTTGACATCTCCTGAGCAAACTATAACTCATTTCATCATTGTTGTTGCCAAAATAAAATCATCCTCATATACGAGTGTGATTAGAATATTGTTTTTGTCCATCTTCATGTAAATATTCCTTCTTGTAACTCCTCTCTTGAATCCTTATTGTTGAAGACACTGATCAATTCTAGCATACCAAGCTCTTGAAGCTTGTTTTAATCCATACAAGGCCTTTTTTAATTTGCAAACAAAGTATTTATTTTCTAACAAGTCAAACCCTTATGGTCTTTCCATGTATACTTCTTCTTTTAGATATCCATTTAGAAAGGCTAACTTCACATCCATCTGATAGAGTTTGAAACCTTTTGAACAAGCAAATTCTAAAAACATCCTTATAGCCTCTAACCTAGCAACATGCGCGAAAGTCTATTCAAAGTCAATTCCTTCAATTTGAGTGTATCCCTTGCACACCAATCTTGCCTTGTTTCTGATGAATTGTCCATCTTCATTGATTTTGTTCTTGTACACCCACTTAGTTCCTATGACATTCTTATCCTTTGGATGAGGTACTAGTTCCCAAGTTTCATTTTTTTCAATTTGGTTCATCTCTTCTTCCTTTGCATTTATCCAATGTGGATCCTTTCTTGAGTGAAATCCTTTGGTTCTATCAGGGACCATAAGGTGATATCACTCCCTTTTGGTGTGTTTTTCATCCTTCTTCTTGTTTGTACACCTGTGTCCACATCTTTGATAATCTGGTCTTCTAGATGATGATTTTGTACAAACTTGAACGCTATCTTGGATGGTGTTTAAGTTTGTTCTTCTGATTCCTGCTCTTCTTTTGAAATACCCTCCTCTTGATCCACAAAGATAAGATTTACTTCATTTGATGGTTCTACTTCTTTTTCAAGAAGAGCCTCATCTATCTTTGCATCAATGCTTTCTACCACCTTCCGCAGACGATTGTTGTAGCATTTGTAGGCTTTAATTCTTAAAGAGCATCCAAGAAAATTTTCTTCATCAACACGAGAGTCAAAATTTCCTAGAAAATAGTCAGTAATCTTCATAAAGCATTTGCTTCAAAATATTCTAAAGTGTTTTACCATAGCATGTATTCGTTTCCATAGTTCTTATGGAGTTTTGTCACTATTTACTAGGGGTTGTGCCTATTCATGATGTATACTGCTACCCCAACTGCCTCCCTCTAGAATTTAGCTTGTAAGTCAACTTCTAATAACATTGTTCTTGCAATTTTTTGTACAAATCTGTTCTTTATTTCTACCACTCCATTTTGTTGTGGATTCCTAGAAACATAAATTTTCCTCTTGATTCCATGCTTTTCATAGAATTCTTGGAATTCTTGTGAGGTAAATTCTCCACCTTTTTCTGTTCTTAAGCATTTGATCTTCAACTCACTTTCATTTTCAACTACTGCTTTGAAAGTTTTAAAACAATCTAATTATTCTCACTGATATCTTATAAAAAATACCCACATCATTCTAGTATAATCATCTATAAATAATATGAAGCACCTTTATTCTTGTAGAGATAAAGTTCTGGCTGGACCACACATATCTACATGAATGGTTTCCGAAGGCATTGATGTCGAACATCCCTTTGATTTGAAGCTAGTTTGGTTTGATTTCAATGTTGACGCAATATACAAAAAATATTTGTTGGCTTTGAGATTCTAGGGATATCTCTTACTACTTGAGTTTTGCTAATCTTCACCAAATTATCAAAGATTAGGTGCCCCAAATGCTTGTGCCTAAACCAACTTTCATTTGATTGACTCATCTAACATATTTCCTCTTGAATTTCACTGAGAATGTATACATTATCTACATTCTTACTCCTTTTCCTACCAATTTTCTTGTAGATGTACTCTTTATCTCACAGTCCTTGGCACAAAAAATGAGATCATGTCCTTCATCACATATTTGACTGACACTCAAAAGGTTATGCTTGAGCCTTTCAACATATAATGCATTTTGTGCTTTTCCCTTGCCATTGATGAGACTCACTGTGCCTTTTATAGCAATTTTAGGAGATCCATTATCTCCAAAGGTTGCATTTTGTTAATTTTAGATGACAATTGTATGTTCTATACTTGCAACAACTACTTCAATGTTCTTTTATTAGCCCAATGATAATTTCCTCTTTATATTCCAATATTAATCACATTAACCATTAATCATGTTGATAGTAACTATAGATAGAACATAAACATAAAAACGCAGAAGACAAGCCAAGACAAGAGGACACCAAAATTTGGCTAATGCCAGAGAAAAACCCCAAGATGGGGAAACCCTTGATCAATTCTTCTTATCTATTATCAATTATCTAGAATAGAGAGAGAGAGTACAATAATACAAGGTCAAATTCAAAATTGACTTTCCAATTTGATGATTCAATACCATTGTCCACAACAACCCAATAAAATTTGCAATTTTGTCCTCAGTGAACAACAATCAAATCAGCCCTAACCAGTCAACAATCAATAGTAAAACTTCCCCTCTTGAGATTGGTCAACATAAATCAAACTTGACCTTATTTTTTGTTCAGATAGCAACAAAAAAACCAACAAATCAACGGTCAAACCCAATCAAAAGATGATGTCATCTTGTGGTCAAAACAACCCTGCAACTTTATGGTCAATGCTGGTCAAAAAACCTAGATTTCCTTCATTTATGTGCCTAGCAACTCGGTCCTCCAAGATCGAACTTTTGGTGGTTAAATGAATTCAAACCAATGAGGGAAACTCGGTCAAATAAGGTCGAACAATCCTGCTGCAAAACATCAACCCAAACAACCAAGGATGCCCCCTGAAATCTGCACGTGTGAGAGAGAAACAGGCTTCCTGCAATTTTGTACGATGTAATCAAATGAGAAGAGATAAGTGATGGGTTGTGATGGTGCCAAATGAGGTTTTAGGTCTCTCTTATTTATATTAATCCATGTGGGTCAAAAGACATGTCTCTTGCGATTCATGAGCCTACATGATGGTGTGTTTGACCTTGACAATTTGCACATGAGTGGGATTCACTTCAAAAACACATTTCTCCTTGTCTAATTTTAGTGAGCCTTAGGTCAATTTTGGTCCTCTTGAAAAGAGGAATTCAATGCAATAATTATCTCCATCAAATGAGATTTTCAAAGTGGAATTTGGTCCTAGTTGCACATTTTAACACTCCCTCTCAACTAGGGACAGTTCCACTCGCCAATATATGACCATTGATCATCATGCCATCATGTTATCATGTACCATCTATGTATCTCATCTCGTCTCTGCTAAAGATTGATATAGATAATAAGAATAATTGGTTGAGAGTGAGTCGTAGGACATTGCCACTATCCACTGATGAAAGTCAATCCACATAACCAGGGGTAGAACCCCAATCAGACTTGATCTGAATGATCAAGTTGTTGAACATGATGCATCTTAGACATAGGGAGTACAATAGTACAAGATGCATCCATCTGTAGTGCTATGGTCTCTATTATCTTTTTCCAACTCATTAGCTAGATGAGAGGTACTTCCCAAGAGTTCTAAACTGCAAGGGTAGGATGTATGTAGGGGCACCCACAAGAGAAGGTGAACCACTCATCTTTCTCATATGCCATAGGAGAAGGTGAACCACTCATCCTATGCATATATCATCATGGGGTATCATAGGGGAAGGTGAACCACTCACCTTGTACACAATATACATATAGGGGAAAGTGAACCACTCACCCTATGGTTGCACATAGCGCCAAAAAGTACCCTAGGCCCCCAGGTGCTCCTAGAGCTCAATGTCCAACTTGAGTGGGACCCTCATGGGAGGGTCATCCCATGACTCCAATTCTCTCTCAAAAGGAAAATAATTTTATCTTCCTTAAGGGCTTCGTGAGGATGTCAATAACCTGTTCATTTGTCCTAATGTGTTGAAACCTCATTTCTCCCCATTGTATCATATCTCCAAGAAAGTGGTACGTGATACCAATATGCTTGGAGCAGTCATGGAACACAAGATTCTCTTAAAGGAGAATCCAAATTTGATTATCACAATAGATAATGACGTTATCCATCACATGCTCAAATAACTCACTGAAGAGCTTCCTCAACCAAATAATTTCACAATAGGCCATACTAGCTGCAATATATTATGCCTTGGCGATGCTTAGAGAAACCTATTTTTGCTTCCTTCTCATATAATAGATTGAAGCAAATCCTGAAGAGAAGAAACATCCATACGTTCTCTTTCTATCCACCACACTGCGAGCCTAGTCAATATCAGAATATCCATGTAGCCTCAAATTCCTGACAATGTATCTTAGTCCATAGATGATAGTTCCATGAAGATATCTTAAGAGATGATTTGAAACAACCCAATTTATGTGATGAGGCTCAACCATAAATTGAATCAAAGTATTTACAGCGAAGCATATGTCAGGTCAGAAGTTTACCAAGAACATCAGGGCCCCCACAAGTTGTCTATATTCATAAGGGTTTTCAAATTCGGGCCCAACAACACTTCCACATAACTTCTTGAAGTTTAGTTCCATTAGAGTAGACATGGAATTGCATTCCACCATCCTACATCTTTGTAATAACTTCACAATGTATTTCCCTTGAGATAGGAAAATCTTGCTTGGATTTTTCCAGACCTCCAGACCTAAGAAGTAATGCATCGGTCCTAGGTCCTTCATCTCGAATTCATAAGTCAATTCCCTCTTGCATTGATAAATTAGAGGGTCTGCACCAATGAGAAAGATATCATCAACATAAAGGACCAAAATAAGAGGCATGTCCTTTTCAACCTTGAAGTAGAGTTTTGGATCAACATAGCTTCTAGTAAGTCCCAATTCATGAGATAATTGTCCATCCTTTCATACCAAGCCCTAGGGGCTTGCTTCAACCCATAGAGGGCTTTCTTCAACAAAAAAACATGTGTCATTCTATCTTGTACTTCAAAAACCTGAGGTTGTTCCTAGTAGACTTCCTCCTTAAGTGAGCCATGCAAGAAAGAAGTATTGGCATCCATTTGGTGTAGGCTACATCCTTTATTTGTAGAAAGGGAAATAATAGATTAGATAGTGGTGTATCGAGCCATTGGTGAAAATATTTCTTCATAGTCCACTCCTTCCTTTTAAGAGAAACCACGAGCTACGAACCTTGCCTTATACTTTTAAACAGTGCTATCAACTCCATGTTTTGTAGATCCATTTAGAAATGACCATAGATTTGTGCTTGGGTCTAGGCACCATGTCCCAGACATCATTCTTCATGATCGATTCATATTCCTCGCTCATCTCATCTTTCCATACTTTTTACTTTACAACTTCTTCAAATGTGAAAGGTTATGCTTGAATAATGGTACTCATGGTAGCCAAATACCTAATCAGGGATCAATATTTAGCTAAAAAATGAAAGTGCTCAGAATTGCTTTAGACCTAAATAAACGGATAGAGTTTATTGCCAGGATTCCAACACCGTGAACAGTTTAAAAAACCAACATCGTATGCAAAAGTTAGAGCTTCTAAAAGTTTGGTAAAAAAAAAAAATTCAAAGTCAAAGTTTGACTAGAGTTGACTGGATGTCGAGTCAGCATGCAGAGAATATTCTCCAGTTTCACCCAGTGAGGCTGTGACAAGTATCATCTTCAGATTTGCCAGTTTGGCTCAGAGAAGGTGAAATTGCCTAGTTGGCTCTAAGGTGGAATTTGATTTTGATTTTGATTTTTTATATTCTTATATATAATTTATATAAATTTATTATGTTATATAATATAATTTTTAAAATTATATATTATAATATATTAATTCCAAATTTCCAATGGCATGTTAAATCCAAAGTCGAATATTCAAATGGCATATATGTTTAACAAACAACGTATGTCAAAGTTTCGGTGGTATTGTATTAAAAACGTACATGACGGTGGGAGGGCAAGAATGGAACCCACGACCTCCCTCACTCCACTACATAAGCCTTTCCATTACACCAAACAACACACATTTGAAATGGCTAGCGTGCACATTATATTTAATGCAGCACAAATGTTGACGATGGGGTGGTGGGAGCCAGCCCTGCGGGCCAACCCCCACCCCATGTGACCACGTGCCAGAACAGAGCGCTGGGGCCAGCACTAAGTGCATTCTTAATCTTGCTTAATGAATAATTAAACTATTTTACCTTAATTAACTGGAGTTTAATATGGCGACAGTTTTGGAGGCTCGCCAAATTAGGAAAAAACTGCTAGTTTTGGTGGACTTAACTCGCAGTTCTCCAGATTTAGCAGAGGTTTTGTAGGAAAATTTGTTTGAGCCATAACTTACTCAATTCTCAGCCAAATTTTGAAAATGAATAGTTATTTTTGGCTAATTGGCATGATGGTAACTAACTCAAGCATGTTTCAGAGGCAGAAGATGTCATATACAAGTGTTTTTGGTCACTTGAAGATTTTTGAAGCTCAGGGACACTAGGTGTTGGAGGCCATTCCCAGAGCAGTTGGTAACCAAATTGAATAAAAAAATATTCATTTATGATAGATTTGAATGTTTTAAACTCATTGTGACAAGTTCCAAGAGCATTGGATGCATGTAACAACAATTTGAGCATTGTTGAAGCTAATACAAAGGCCCACACTATGAAGCTGGACCAAGGAGATGTAGCCCAGGAGGGGTGAACTCCTTCCATATTTTTTAGTGTATTGAGATATTTTATTTGTGCTTGATGTGTTTTTATATGCTGATGTTCAACCATTTAAATTAATGCTTTTAAGTTAAAGAAAAACACTAAATTTCACCAAGTTAGATGAATTGACAATTACATGCTCATGGATAAACTCTTTATGGATAAAAAACCAAAGAAAATAAAATTTTATATCTGGAAATGATACTAGCACAAAATTAACAAGAAATAAATTTCATATCAAGTTGGTATTAGAGCACAAGGTTGCTTTCTTGATTTGCTTGAAGCGTTTAATAGTTGCAATTGTTGTTATGATTACAAGGTTGAATTTGTAGAGAGGAGGAGGGAATCTATTGATAACTAGTCCTGAGATTAGGAAAAGAAGGAAGAAGGTTGAGAAAGCATCATCCTCATGCAAAGATCCACCCAAGGAAGCACCTGAATCACCTCAAGTGCCATCTCCATTTGTTGAGATAGAAGAGGCACATATTGCACAAGAGGCTGAAGTGATTGAAGAGGTACAAGCATTAGTACAAATTTCTGAGCTTGAATCCATATCCATTATGTCTGGAGAAAGAGAGCATGAAGGGCCCTCTTCATAAGAGGAAGAGTTTAAGAGATATTTCTATAGTTGTGAGAAGAGCTTCGGCGTAAATCACATGAAAAAGACCTTTGTCGACGCGTTTCGAACCAACTAGTGTGGTTCATCGTCAGCTTGTCCTGACGATGAACCACACTAGTTGGTTCGAAACGCGTCGACAAAGGTCTTTTTCATGTGATTTACGCCGAAGCTCTTCTCACAACTATGATGAATCACATAAGCCTCAATTCTACAGATATTTCTATACTTTAACTGAGATGGTTAAACTCCTCTATAAAGAGAGGAACACCCTAATGGTTGGAGAGAGTTCTTAACCTCCACATGGAGAAGGAAGCTCAAAGGGAAAAAAGATGAGAAGAAGGATTCCAAAGGGAATGGTGGAAATCCACCTCCATCTCCATCATCCTCATAATTTTCCTCATCATATTCACCATCTCACACAACATCATCTTCCACTGTCACCACTCCCCAAACTCATTAAAAAACCAAAAAAGGAAAAACACCATCACTGAAATTGGACATAAAATTCGAACTTCCCATGTACATTGGAGAAGTGAATGGAGAAAAGTTAGACAATTGAATTCAACAATTGGAGTTATACTGCAGAATTCAGAATCTTCAAGAAGATGACATAAAGATCCAGTTGGCTTCATTGAGGCTAGAAGGAGCTGCACTAGTTTGGTGGGAAGCAAAGACTCAAGAGGAAATGTGAATCCATGGTAATATATCCATTTCTTGGGTTGACTTTGTTTCTACAACTAAAAGACAGTTTTATCCTTTAGCCTATATGCAAAAAGCCATTATGAGTTGGAAGAATGTTAGACAACTTAAAGGCCAAACAATCCAAGATTATACACAAGATTTTAGCAAGAGGGCTTTATTATTGGGAGTAAAATTGAATTTAGAAGACACACTCTTGAAATATATTGGAGGTTTACATTTATGTTTAACCCAAGCAACTTAGATGAAGTATGTGTGCAAGCCACGCATCTTAAGGCAAGGGAAAAAGAAAACATAGAGGACAAAGGTAAAAGTGAGGGTAAGGGAAAAGAGAAGGGAGGAAAATGGAAGAGAAAAAAGAATGCAAATATCAAAAAAGAGAAGGAAAAACTCACATGCAAAAACTGTTCAAAGACTGGCCATGATGAAGACCACTATTGGCAACTTCATCTAGAATTAAATCTAGATAGATTGAAAGCCAAGAGAAGGGAAAAACTATTGCTATAGCTAAAAAAGAATTAGGGTCAGATTTAGGAGATGATAGATAAATTATAGATAAGGGTTTGAAAGGTCAACATGTTGAAAGTAATAGTTCCTCAAATAGTCACAACAACACTCCAAATGAAGACAAAAGGGAAGAGTTGTTCATTGTCAGAGTAATCTGAAACCATAAGAAGATTGATGCACTCTTTGATAGTAGATCACAAGCAAACCTGATTTCAAAATACTTAGTTAACGAGCTTAAACTTGAAACCATACCACATCATAAACCATACCCTTTGGGTTGGATAGTTAAGGATGCCAATTTACATGTTTCAAGGAAATGCATTTTTAGATTTTCTATTACTACAAACTTTGTTGATGAAGTTGAGTTAGACGTGGTTCCAATTGAAATCTCTGGAATTATCTTGGGAAGTCCATATTTGTATGACAAGAAAGCAGTGTTTCATTGCTATGAGCACAAATATCATTTGCTTAAAGATGGGGTGAAGTATATTGTGAGAACTCATAGCAAGAAACTGAACATTTCTTTAGTTAATGTAGGGCAATGAAGAGGCTAGTGAATGCAAGTCAGAAGTTGACATTGTTGATGATCAAACAAAGAGATGTTTTGAATCATAATTTTCATAAAGATGCTTATATTTGTAATGAGTTCTTTTAGAATTATAACAGGTTGCCTTTGAAAGAAGGTGAAAAACATTTGCAGCTGAGTGGTGCTAAAAACAAGGTGACGGTGCAAGAAGTTGCAAAGGTCAAAGAGAAGACGACAAAGCAGCGTGGAAAAGAAGGCACGGGTTTCACAAATGTTCATTGCTGGTTTCCAAAAGGCACATTACAATGGCGAAGAAACTTGGGCAAGAGTCGACTCAAGTACAAGGCAAAAGCAACTAAAACTCTCCATAGAGACAAAGTGCAGGATGAGAAAGATTCCAAGTTTCCTTTGATTGTTGGCCAAGGTAGGAACAAGATGTTTTCTGCAAAATTAGATTGTTGTTCTGAAAATTCAGAAATATTGTAGCATGATGGTATCAAAGACAACAATAGATGGTCATCGGAATCAAGGAAAAAATTGACTTTTTATGGAAAGCTCCAAATGATGAAATTAGGAAAATTTCAATGGATAAAGACTGGAAGGATGAGGGAACAATCCCCTCATCAACATAATCAGTGATCAAGAGAGCTTTTGGGGTCCAAAATGCTTCTAGTGGGGAGGAATGATTAGGGATCAATATTTTAGCTAAAACATGAAAATACTTAGAATTGCTTCAGACTTGAATGAATGGATAGAATTCATTGCCAGGATTCCAATGTTGTGAACGGTTTAAAAAATCGACATCGTATGCAAAAGTTAGAGCTTCTGAAAGTTTGGTTTAAAAAGTGTCAAAGTCAAAGTTTGACTAGGGTTGACTAGATGCCTAGTCAGCATTCAGAGAATAATGTCCAGTTTCACCCAGTGACACTGTGACTAGTGTCATCTTCAGATTCACCAATTTTGCTCAGAGAAGGTGAACTTGCCTAGTTGGCTCTAAGGTGGAATTTGATTTTTATTTTTATTTTTTATATTTATTATATAATAATTATATATTTAATTTATTATGTTATATTATATATAATTTTTAAAATTATATATTATATATTACAATATATAAATTAAATATTAATTCCAAAGTTCCAATGGCATGTTAAATTAAAGTCGAACATTCAAATGGCATATGTGTTTAAAACACAATGTATGTCAAAGTTTCGGTGGTATTGTATTAAAAAAATATGTGATGAGGGTTAGGCAGGAATGAAACCCACGACCTCCCCTGCTCCACTACATAAACCCTGCCAATACACCAAAAGATGCACATTTTAAATGGCTAGTGCACACATTATATTTAATGCAGCACAAATGCCAACGACGGGGTAGTGGGAGCCAACTCTGCGGGCCAACCCCCACCCCATGTGACCACGTTCCAGAACCGAGGGCTGGGGCCAGTGCTAAATGCATCCTTAATCTTGCTTAATGAATAATTAAACCATTTTACCTTAATTAACTGGAGTTTAATATGGCGGTAGCTTTGGAGGTCCCCCAAATTAGGTAGAAACTGCTAGTTTTGGTGGACTTAACTGGCAGTTCTCCAGAATTAGTGGAGGTTTTGTAGGAAAAAATGTTTGAGCCATAACTTACTCAATTATCAGCCAAATTTCGAAAACGAATCGTCATTTTTGGCTAATTGGCATGCTGATAACTCATTGGAGTAGGTTTCATAGGTAACCAAGGTAATTTACATGTGTTTTTAGTCACTTGAATATTTTTTAAGCCTATGGCCACTCGGTGTTGGAGGCCATTCTTAGAGCAGTTGGTAACCCAATTGAGTAAACAAATAGTCATTTATGATAGATTTGTATGTTTTAAACTCATTGGAACAGGTTCCAAGAGCATTGGATGTATGTAACCACAATTTTAGCACTATTGATGGTAATACAAAGGCCCACACTATGAAGTTGGACCAAGGAGATGTAGCCCGGGAGGGGTGAACTCCTTCAACAAAAATTTGTGTATTGAGCTCTGTTATTTGTGCTTGCTGTGTTTTTATATGCTGTTATTCATCCATTTAAATTCATGTTTTTATGTTCATGAAAAACACTAAATTTCACCAAGTTAAATGATTCGACAATCACATGCTCATGGATAAACTCTTTATGGATAAGCAAACCAAAGAAAATAAAATCCTATATCTTGAAATGATACTAGCACAACATTAACTAGCAATAAATTTCAGATCAAGTTGGTATCAGAGCAAAAGGTTGCTTTCTTGATTTGCTTGAAGGGTTTAATAGCTGGAATTATTATTATGCTTACAAGGTTGAAGTTGGAGAGAGGAGAAGGGAAGCTCCTGATAGTTAGTCCTGAGATTAGGAAAAGAAGGAAGAAGGTTGAGAAAGCATCATCCTCACCCAAAGGACCACCCAAGGCAGCACCTAAATCACCTCAAGTTCCATCTCCATTAGTTGAGATAGAAGAGGCATAAATTGCACAAGAGGCTGAAGTGATTGAAGAGGTACAAGCATTAGTACAAATTTAAAAGCCTGAATCCATAGCCATTATGTCTGGAGAAAGAGAGAATGAAGGTCCCTCTTCAGAAGAGGAAGAGTTTAAGAAAGCTTTCTATACTTTGACTGAGATGGTTAAAGTCCTCTATGAAGAGACAAACACCAAAATGGTTGAAGAGAGTTCTAAACCTCCACATGGGGAAGGAAGCTCAGAGGACAAAAAAGATGAGAAGAAGGATTCCAAAGGGAATGGTGGAAAGCCACCTCCATCTCCACCATCCTCATCATCTTCCTCATCATCTTCACCATCTCACACAACATCATCTTTCACTACCACCATTGCCCATACTCATTCCAAAACCCCAAAAGGAAAAATTGCATCACTAAAACTGGGCATAAAATTCGAAATTCCCATTTACAATGGAGAAGTGAATGGAGAAAAATTAGACAATTGGATTTGACAGTTGGAGGGATACTGCAGAATTTAGAGCCTTCAAGAAGACGACATACTTGAACAGAAGGTGTATGCTGGTGTTGTTTATTAAAACTGTTTATATGCTGTAATTTAATGTGCTTAAGTTGATATATAAATACATATAACGGTAAATAATCCAGCAGTAAGAACAAACACATAAGACAACAATTTAATTAGGAGTTCACCCAAAAATATTGGGCTACGTCTCTATGAGCTCTAGTTGACTCGACTAGGCTCTCTGGGATTATGGTAAAGTCCTTTTACAAGCTCATTTGCTCAACTCCATTGGTTTTACATAGAAACAATGTGTTAGACACCATTTTATCCCTGGATCTTGAAGCTCTCAGCTCTCGCTCTCGCTCTTGGCTCTAGCTCTTGGCTCTGGCTCTTGGCTTTGGCTCTAGCTCTGGCTCTTTGGCTCTAGATTCTTTGGCTCTCAACAATGTACAGCTCTCTGGATTTTCACTTGAACTCCAAGTGACTCCCTTGGCTGCTCTGCGCATTTAGCTTTTGCTCTCTCGGCTTCTTTTTGCCTTTGTGCTCTTGCTTATTCTCTATTTTAGCAACAACCCCCCTCTATCTATGATATTCATGGATTTAAGCTAATTGGTGATTGTTTATTCATTTTCCCTCTCGGGCTCTCTGGCTTCCCAGCTTCTGTCCGCTCGAATCCCCCTCTGAGTGTTAACAATCATTGCTAAACGCCTTCAGGGATGGTGGCCACCTGTTCCATAATGGAATGGAGCCATCGACGCTTAAAATCCCCAGAAACAGTCGTTTTCTGTTTACACAGAGAAACACTGCAAAACATAGAAAAATCCACCAAAACACTATTCATCGGACTTCAAATATCCATAAATCTTCTGTATACTTCTATCAGGTCTGCCTTTTAATTGCTTATCGCATCTCCACTGTTGATCTGGAAGATCTAGATCCAACGACTGTGGTTCATTTCGGGCGGCCCATGCGTACAGGAGTTAACCGCTCGAAAAGAGTGGTTTTCTCTCTCCAACGCTTGGACACGTGGTAGCCAATGTATGGGCTTGAGCGAAGCCCGGCCAAAACCTTTTACTGCCTTGGGTCCTCCCAAAACCCCGTTTGTTTCGTGGTTTCCTTTTATATTTAAAAATACATTAAAACATGAAAATACTACTCATATCAGACTTGAAATAATATGCATTTGCATTAACAAACCCTTTTGGGTCTAGTTTCATCACATCGACGCATTTTCTTTTGTTTTTAATTCATTTAACGAAAATGTGATTTACATTGAAAAATCTCTTTTTCTAGACTTGAAATTTTATACAATCGAGCTCTCAAATCTTATCGGGTCTGACTTTTCATCAGCATCGGGGGTCGTTGATAATCAATTGTCGATATCAGAGATCACAATGTCACTCGGCCAGGGGTTCTGTGTATCATCGACACCGATTCGTTGATCCGATCATCGACGATCGACGATCAAATGGTTGACGATTGGTAGATCCAAGTCCCAATATCGCATATCTGTCTGCCTTCGATCTGATCGATCGGATTGGTGGATTAGAGTTTCCTCCACCTTCATGTAAATCTATCCTTTGCCTTTTTCCGATGCGATTTCGCTTTTTAAGGTTTTTTTTTTCCATTTTTAGGGGTTTCTGCCTCTTTTTTCAAAGAAACTGGGCATCTTCTGCATGCGATAACTTCTGCATCCTAAGTCCATTTTTGCCCATTCAAGTTGCAGTAGATTCAAAATCAGACAATCTCTGCAATGGGGCTATTACTAGGAACTTCCTTGGACTTTCTTTATTCCTCTGTGAGGACCACTTAGACTTAGGATTCTATCCAAAATCTGTTTTGGATCACACCTTCCCACTAAAAGAACTTTTGTTCTCCAAAAGACTCACCCTCTTCTTTCAGCCTCCCTACACTTTTCCTTCCATAGTGCCTTTGAACCAAAGTTTCTGACCACTTCCCTTCTTGGATGGGCTAGTCTTCCTGGGAAGAGTTGCCTTCTTCTTTGCCTTCCTACAAAACTCCTGCTTATATGGTCACAGAAGGTAGTTTGAACTTGTCTGCCTTGATCATTGATCCAAGGTGGCTCAAACAAATGTGAAGTTCATATGCTCCACAAAAATTTCATTTGTACCTGTTTTAAAAGCCGTCAACAACAACTGTTAACAACAACAGAAACACAAACAACAACTGGATGGTCTAACTCCTGCTTCAATAAAGGAAATAGATTTCACATCTTATGAACACCTCCATGCCTTACATCTGCGTACAAATTATGGACTAGACAACAAGCCCACAAAACATGCCTTTAAAGCAAATGATCCTTCAAGTCAAGCATGTAGAAAGAGACCATTAAGACTCTTTTCAAAAGATGAAACATTTCATCACTATCTCAATCTTGGAGACCAAATCAACTTTTCTCAAGTCAATATTGCATTACATGCCTGTTTACAACAAAGCAATCAACCCTTCAAGTTAATTACACATACATGTTCAAATACAAGGAAAACATCAACATCCATGTGTTCATGCACATCATGCTCATGCATGCATTTCATCCTTCATCTTTCACTTAAGCACATTGTACTTTCGAAGCTGAAACGATATATAATGTTGTAGCAACAAAGTGAGTCTCCTACTCAACTTCTCCCATTCATCTTCTTGGTGAAGTCCTGCAACTTGCATCTCATCAACAAAGAAATTCAAATAGATGCATCAATAGACATGCAACCTTAATTGGATAATAACTCTAGCCATTTCTTACCAATCCCTTTCAAAGGTTCTACCTTCGTCTGCACATCAACATTAACATGTGAATCATCCCGAGACACATCAGTCATGGAATCTTCCTTTCCATTTCTGCCATCTCCTCTTTCCACTTTCTTCAGATTTCGTGGAAGCATTGTTGGATTCAAAGTCCAACATATTTCAACAAGATTCCCTTGCTTATGGTAGTAAGTGCAACACCTGTGCATCCTCTTAACAGCGCGATTTGCCTTGTCCAGTGGACGTTTGGCTTTTTGCTTCTTTTCCTTCAAAATTTTCCTGTATGTGGCCATTCTCTTCCAACATCTAGAAACATGATGGTTATCCAAACCAAAAAAGGTACATGCAATTCTTTTCCCATGCTTATGTGGAAATTTATCATGCTTTGCACAATCAAAAGGAAAATGTTTAGAAACAGATTTGTACCTGCCTCTTTCACTTTTATTTCCTTCATGAGGAGGTGAAGAAAATGAAGAAGTGGCTCCCTTTGGAACCCCATAAATCTCTTCAAGGATGTTAGAGTCTACCCAAATCTCTGGTTCAAGTGTGTGCTTCTAAACACCTGCATCCTGCAAATGACGTTTCAAGCTATTGCATTCCTCTTGAATACAACCTTCACACTCTGCAATGCAACCCCTTCTTGGAGCTGTTTCAACTTCGTGGAAGCTTTGGAACTCTCTCCATAAGACTGTCCATAGCCAAGACCCAAGTACTTAGGCCTTTCCTCAATCATTATTGGTTCAACAATATATTGTGCATGCTTTCCCAAGCCATTTCCTTCATAGCCCATCTTGGACATTAGCTTGGAACCTATGCCTCTAGTATGTTTTTCAAAAGAACCAATATAAGCATTCTTAGAGGAGTTTGAAGACAAACTAGAATGGCTTACCTCTTCTTCAAGTTGATACTTGACCAAGGCTTCTTTGGCAACAAAGAGTTGTGACTCCAACTCATGCATCCTTTTCAAGTTCATATTTGCAATATGAAGTTGTCTCTCCATTTCCTGCAATTTGTTAATAAGCAACTGCTTCTCTTTCTTCATGGAATTCAACTGCTCTCTAAGTATGCTGCTCTTCCTTCCATCCTCATACATTTCTCTCACCTTGTCCATCATGATGAACAAGTCTTTCTTCAAGTCTCCATCAAAGAGTCTTGTAATGAATAAGGAATAATTTGAGGACTCACTTGTAGAAGTTGTCATTATGCCAATAAAAAAAAGAACTTCAAACAAGATTAATAAATAGCTTATTCAACAACCTTTTGCAACAAACCTCTTGTGCTCCAAGGATTGCCTTGAGGTCCTTTGGGATAAGAAGAGTGCCTTCAACCCTTTTTCCTTCATATCCTTCCTGGATTGAGTTATCAACATCTTTCCCTTTACCTCTGCAAACTCAAGCAATAGTCAGTCTGCAAACAAGCATACATCAATCAAAAAATCAATCCTTGACTGCCCAAACACCTTTTAGGCGAGCAATCTTTGCTCTGTCAATCAATCATTCTGATATAACCTTCCTTGAAGGTGGGGTTAATCAACATTAAGCTTTGATACCACCTGATCTGAAAATGGGCACTTAGGCTTCTTGTCTAACTTACAAGAACCTCTCGCATTTCCAAAGCTTTAAATATTCCCAAGTATTTATGATTAACGAGTGCAGAATTAAATATGTGCTTGAACAGAAGGTGTATGTTGGTTTTGTTTATTAAAACTATTTATGTTTTGTAATTTAATGTGCTTAAGTTGATATATAAATACATATAACAGTAAATAATGCACCAGTAAGAACAAACACATAAGACAACAATTTAATTAGGAGTTCACCCAAAACTCTTGGGCTACATCTCTGTGAGCTCTAGTCGACTCGACTAGGCTCTCTGGGATTATGGTAAAGTCCTTTTACAAGCTTCCTAGCTCAACTCCATTGGTTTTACACAGAAACAATGGGTTTAGACACTATTTTATCCCTAGCTCTTAAAGCTCTAAGCTTTCTGGCTCTCAGCTCTCGCTCTCACTCTTGGCTCTGGCTTTGGATCTGGCTTCTTTGGCTCTCAGAAATGTACAGCTCTCTAGATTTTCATTTGAACTCCAAGTGACTCCCTTGGCTACTTTGCGCATTCAGCTTTTGCTCTCTCGGCTTCTTTTTTCCTCTGCGCTCTTGCTTATTCTCTGTTTTAGCAACAACCACAACAACCGCCCTCTATCTATGACATTCATGGCTTTTAAGCCAATCGGTGATTGTCTATTCATTTTTCCTCTCGGACTCTTTGGCTTCCCAGCTTCTGTCCGCTCGAATCCCCCTCTGGGTGTTAGCAATCATTGTTAAATTCCTTCAGGGATGGTGGCCACCTGTTCCATAACGGAATGGACCCATCGACACTTGAAATCCCCAGAAACAATTGTTTTATGTTTACACAGAGAAACACTGCAAAACACAGAAAAATTCGCCAAAACGCTATTCATCGGACTTCAAATATCCATAAATTTTCCCTATAATTCTATTGGGTCCGCCTTTTAATTGCATATCGCATCTCCACCATTGATATGGAAGATCTAGATCCAACATATGTGGTTCATTTCGGGCAGCCCATGTGTATGGGAGTTAACCACCCAAAAAGAGTGGTTTTCTCTCTCTAGGGCCTGGACACGTGGTAGCCAATGTATGGGCTGAGGTCTCGAACTCCCTCAAGGATTATCCACCTTTCCTTTGCCACACACTTCTTCCATTTGACCACATTTTGAGCATCCGATGTTAGTGGCTTAGGAATGTCTTGATCAATGAATTCCTTGAGGCAATTGTCCCCCATAATTTCCTACATCATCTCCTTCTAGGCTATGTAATTTGAGCTTCCTTCCAAGGCATACTCGAGTCTCAAACCATATAAAGCCATTTTTCGATCCTAAAGTATGAATTGCAAATTTGAATTTCATTTGTAACCCCAAACTCGAGATCTCCTCTATTATACTGACTTCAACTCCGATACCATGTATACTTTCCTGTAGATTCACAGTTCATGTAATGTACTAAAACACAAGACAAGAATCTACTCTACTCTTGATTTATCAAGGGGAGACCTTTGATTATTTAAGATTTCATCTAGGGTTTGAGAGCTTTTCAAGTTCTTATTCATAAAGTCAACTTCCTTTTTAAGAAAGACAATTTCTCCTTTCAACTTTTCACAATCTTCATCTTTCATAACTAGTTGCTTCTGCATTTATTCCATCATCTTGGTTGCTTCACATGATTGGGCATTAAGAGAAGTGATTTTTGATTTTAACTTGGTGATGTCATCATCCTTTTCTTCTAGTTGGCATATCATGGTGTTTCTCTCCTTTTTTGCTTCATCAACTTGTCCTTCTACGAATGTCAAATGTTCCATAACCTTCTCAGCTCCTTGTGCTTGTTTCCTTGCTTCTTTTAGTTGAGATCTAAGGGAGGATACCTCTTCTTTGTATTGACCAATTTCTACTTCAAGTTTGTTCAAGATTTTGTGCCTTTGTTCAAGGTGGCTTGACAAGGTATCTTCCCGTTTCTTTGCCTTATCCAATTGATTTTTCATGGATATGACTTCTTCATGATGCTTTCTCTTCTTTTGATGAAATTATTCCTTAATCTTGGCGAGCTCCTCATCTCTTTCTTGTACTTGAAGCTTGATAGGGTCAACTTCCTTCCTTGTCTTGTCCTGGTCACCAAATTGCACTTTCTTCCTAAGTTCCTCATTTTCCTTTTTCAAATTGTTAATCTCTTCCATGGTAGCCATAAGTTTAGTGAGGAGATCTTCTTCAAAATCTTTTTCATTCTCTTCATCTTCTATGTCTTCTTTAGCCTTGATGTTATCAATCTTATCTTCACCTTCCTTGATGGGCTTTGGAATTCCTTCTTGTTTTCCATCATTTTCTTGACTAGAGATCATTGTCAATGCTCCTTTTGAGTGAAGATCATGAATTTTATCCCATATGTCTTTTGCTGACGAACATTTTTCAAAATTGGCCTTCATAGAATCAGGTAGCCCATTCAAGATTGCTTTCATCGCTCTTATATTATGTTCCTTGGATTCTCCATCCATCATGCTATCAACAATCACCGATTTCCAGACTTCAATGTCTTGAGTCTTTAAGAAATTTCTCATTCTTGCCTCCCATATATCAAAGTTTCCATTGAACAATGGAGCCTTCATAAATTGATTGACTTCAATTTCGGTGGTTGAGGGAGACACATCTTTAGGAGGATTGAAGACTTTCTTCCTTGGCTTCGTTATTTGTGTTTTACTGATCAACCTTCAAGTTGTTAGGCTTTGAGTGAAAGTATTGGCTCTAATACCAATTGTTGGAAATACTGAGAGGGGGGTGAATCAATATTTCTTTTCAATTGTTACTTTTACCAATTAGATCACTTATATTTAGAACAAAAAATGAATAATAAGAATAAATGCTTTTATTAATTTCTTCAATAAATCAAGTACAATATATATAGGGCTCCAACCTTAGGTGAAGACACCGATTTTTAATCTCCCAGGCTCCAACTTGTATTTTCCAAGCACCGACTTGGACTTCCAAGGCTCCCAACCTTGTCAATTTTGACGCACCAACCTCAAGGGCTCCAACCCTATATCTGGTTCAGGCTCCGACTTGGTTTCTTGAAGACTTCAATCCTCTAGGGCTCCAACCCTATCTTATCCAAGGCACTGACCTTGAGTTTAGGAGCACCAAATCCAAGGACACCAATCCTATATTTTCCAAGCACCAACTTGGACTTTCCAAGGCACCAACCTTGTTAATGTTGAGGCAACAACCACAAGGGCTCCAACCCTATAGCTTCACTTTGTCAAGGTATGTTTGGTTATACTTCACGACTCCCAATGTTTTCTTCAACAAGCCCTATCAATCTTTAGCTACGCCTTCACTTCGTCAACACGTCACATCATCAATGACAACCTTGTTCTTCACATGAAGGTGTCACCATTGCTCTTCATGTTACTCAAACAAAACTTCTTCAAGGTCACCTCATAATGGCTTCAATACATCATGGTCTTTAATGATCTCCACAAATCTTCAATACGCTGCTTCACAAAGTTTTCCAACTCATATTTAATTCCGCACTGGTTAATAATAAAGACTTGGGAATATTTAAAGCTTTGGAAGTGGGAGAGGTTCTTGTAAGCTAGACAAGAAGCCTAAGTGCCCATTTTCAAATCACAAAACTCCACCTATAGCAAAAGCACAATTCTTGTATGAAAGCGCAACACAACCTGTCCTTCATGGTTTTGACCAATACTAAGGTCTCTAAACTAGATACAAAACCGAATGATGATACTACCAATTCTGATAACCCTTGTCAATTCCCCACTCACCAAAAACATGACAAAATTTATCATTCCCATTAAAACCTAATGCTTTGCTAGAATGAAAAATTGTTGTGTGAGTTGCTTCTTTTGAAAATTTTACTTAAGAAATTCTAAATAACTATGTTCCTAGAAGGACCTACAAAATATGACCTCTGAACCTCCTTATCCAACCCCATCCAACTAGCATACTTGGGCAATAAACCAAAAAACCAAACCTACTTTGGTTTACCTGTTCCAATACTTAGACTTTGGTTGCTTCAGCCAACAAATCAAGCTTACCTCTATCCTTCTCTTGTACTTCATGCAACTATTCCTTGTCATCCCTTAACTCCTTCCTCAAATTGAATTTCTGTCTGTAAATGTTTTTGAGCTGCCTATGCAAAGGAAGAGTCCTTTTCAACATATACTTGGCACTTGACATCGCTGGCTCACACGTGTTAAAATGATCATAAATATTATGCATGAACCTTTCATCTTGCTTCTTAAGCTCAACAATTTCATTGTGGTCTTTCTTCAACTACATCCTCAACCTTCTAAAATTATGTTGCCCCTCATCTACCTCAACTTTATTCTCTTCTTGTACTGATTTTTCCTCTTGTATCTACAATTTTCTAGTTGAAGACCTAGTGACTCTAGTTGGTGGAGCTTCTACCTCTTGAATGTACTCTTATCACTATATTCTCCTTACCTTTCGACTCGGTGACAGATGGAGCTGCTTTTGAAACTGGTTCAATTTCACTAGTATTAGGTGCCCTCTCTAAAACATTCTTCGACAGTTCTCTGTTATCATGTTGTAGTTGAGCAATAACCAAATGTGCCTTCTCTAGCTACTCTTATAGTTCTGAAATCTCCTTGTTTTTATCATTAAGAACATTATCTTCTGGTATGGTCTCTAAAGCTTCAAATGGTTGCTCAAGTGTTTGTTCCAAGGGAATTTTCTTTGTAGTGGCTCTAGTGAGTGGCTTCTTAGGAATCTTCACTACTTCAGGAGAAAAGTGCAACTTTTTACCCTTCCTCTTCTCTAATGGATCAACTGAAACTGATGGTCTTTTCATTGAACTTTCAACTTGTGATTGTATATCCCTTGCCACATATGATGATGTCTCCTTCTTACTGCAAGAGCTAGTTGGTAAGTTAGCTGTCAACTTTGATGAGTCTAAAAATGTTTGCCATATTTAATTCCTCTTATTTAGTTCTTCTACCACCAACAACTTGGTCAAAGAAAAGGGATATTTCATTGAAGTGCATCAAAAGCCTGAAATGGTGCTGATAGATCCTCTGAAACCTTCCCTCACAAGTAAAATATCTCTTGATTACCTTCAAAATTTTGCTGCAGGGTTCAAGCAGGTATTCTCTTGGTACAATGGCTCCATACCCCTTGTTTTTGTATTTTGGTTTCAAGAAATATTTGTAGTTGGCTATGTCAAGAGGCATGCCCTTGAACCACTGCTCTCCATGTAAAAGAATCTTTGTTGCAGCTGATATGGTGACCTCTAACATGTGGAAAGTGAGCTCTCCAATCTTAACATCCAACCCAGTGAAATTCAAAGCAAACTCCTTGGTGATTTGTACACTATATCCCTAGATCTTCTCACAAAATCTATTGCAACCAACTTGTTCAAATGCAACTCTTATTGTTGAGTTTTAGTTGATCAAGGTGAGGTATTGGGGTTCCAACTTGACAACGTCTCCTCCCTTATGTTTCTTTGTATTTTGGGTTGTCATGATTTCACGACAGAGATGAATTCTAGGGTTTCTTGAATGCAATCTCAGTGTATGCCAATGAGCACATCAATAGGGTAGCAATGATGAAATGGAGATTTAGATTGGGATTTTATTACAATTTAGGATGTAAAACCCTGTACAATAGACTTGGACAACAAAATCACTTCTCAAGACCCAAGACAACAACTGAATTGTTCTTTGCTCACAGTGGGAAAATTAAAAACACAAGGGCATCACATACAAGAAAGAGAATTTCTTGATCTTTGAGGGCGACAACAACAAGATATGAGGCTTCAAACCACTTGAAAGGAATGTCATACTTTCAGAATATGAGTCGAAAAATAGGTCCAAGTTTGATGGAGGTGTCAATAGAAAACACAACAACTGAGGTGAAGCACAACATATTCTCCAAGAAACGCAAAAATCTTAAAAATTCAAGTTTTGCAGGGCCTTTAATGCATTTTTATCAACATATAGGAACAAATATGACAATAAGGCATACCAATGATTTAAGGAAATAAGGAAATGGAACATGAAATAAGTGATTGACCGTTGGCTTGAAAAACGTAGCAACTGTCTGTGAATGCAACGGCTCCCCTGCGACCTTTGTGCAGTGACCCCCAAGCAATGTATAACAATATCTCAATGGAAAAATTAATGGATATGTGGCATTTTTGTAAGTTAAACAATCCTTGGAACTCTCAAGGTAGCTAAGTCTGCATTTCAAGGGTGATCATTGCAATTTTGAACTTCAATCATGAAGTGCAACAACTGTCAAAAGTGCATCACATCTCATAACCATTGTACCAGTGTGATGTCATGGAATAATGTGACTTGACACTCTAACTGACGATATCGACCCTACAAATCTGTTTCAATGATAATAAGACAATACACTATGACCTCACTCATGACTTTTTGTGAGACATGACCCTAGACTTACTTAACTCAACGTCTTAGGGAATCAATAACTATATACATGATCTTTCACACACTCTGACATAATTACATCAATGATGAAACATGTAGTCTACAATAAGACCAATAGCTTGATCTCTACAAAATCATAGCCTAACCTTTACACGTTTTCTAAAATAAATTGAAAAGACAAAACTTGTTTTTTTTACTACTATAATATAGGACACTAACAAAAAGTTTCAAGTCAGAGAGACTCATGGAGGCTGGGTTCCTATCTACAGAAGTGCAAAAACTTGAATTCCATTTGGTGCAGGAAGGAGAGGATGCCCCAAAAATCAATTGGCAGTGCTTGTTGTAGAGTTGTCCATGGTGTATCTCTTGCACTATTTCAACTAGAGGCTTCTTGATGAGAAAAAATGGATGTGTTAGAAATAATTGCATATGAAGTCTTGGTTGTGCCAACTCATTGATTTCTTATATTGTAGTTCATAAGATATATTTGTATTGACTTCTTTATTGTGATTTGCAACATATTTAACCGAGGAAAAAGATCTATGAAAATACAAACATGTGGCCCTTTCTTTCCTGATTTTCATCTCTAAAATAAGCAGAGAGCCTGTGGAAATGAAAACCTTTGTGGTCCTTTATTTTCTTATTTTCATCTCTAAAAGATGCGAGGATTACTTCAATTTATTTGGCGTTTGGCCAATATGTTTAAAATGCTACTTTCATTTCATCATATCTTCAATATGGGTGAATCAATATATTGCGTATTCATATTTAGCGAAAACTATGTTGCACCATATCCTATTCTGACTTGCTCCTCTTAACATGAAGATGTGTCTAATTTATTTATTGAATTTTTAAAATTACGGTGAATAAGATACTTATTAGAACTTCCCGCAAATTGAAGCTGTCAGTGAATGCTCTCCTGCTAGTTGACGCATGGTCTACGGACTTCAGCTAAGAGGCAAGAAGGACAAGACCTTAGCCGTAGTCCTGTTTATTGTAGCCTAGGTAAAAGAGCTAGTGCATTAGATCCATATTTCTTCATTTGGACAAAATTATTATTATTATTGTAAGTTACAGATATCAATAATTTATGACATAGAAAAGTTGATACATCTCAAATCTACTTAAATGAACTCAACAACCCATACTCTTTAAGCCTTATTACAAGGAACCAATATATCTTTTTACTAAATTCATTAATATGAAATTATAATACTAGATAAGAACTTTTCATTAATATAGTTAAATTATAATTTAAGAAAAAGGAAAAGAAAACTCTATACTTTGATTGGTGAGACTATAAATCTTTATCTCACTTTTTGGCAAAACTGCATTTAAAAATATATTTTCGTACTTGTATCAAAGTATTTTTAAGCTTCTAATCAAGGTATTAAAACATTCAAGCACCTTATAAAGCTCTTTATTAAGGATATTATATAAGCAACCTTACATGAATTGAGGTTTTGGATGGGATTAATCTAGGGTTAAAACTTTGATCAAGATTTATATTTTGATTTACGCATATAGTTAGTTTTTTTTTTTTTTTTTTTTTTTTTTAAAGGATAGGAACACTATTAAGCATATTTCAAATTATTAAATACCACAAAATAAAATCACTTCAACAAAAAAATGATCAATTTTTATAGCTCATTCTTTTTTACTCTTCACACCACTGAATTTATGATTTTCATTAATATATCTCATGTCAGTGTGCAAGAAAAGATGAAGGTATAAAGTCTCTTCTTATTGGATAATGAGTAAATTAATGAGTTCTATTATACAATAAACCTATGGTCTTTTACATGTTACTAGATCACTCAATCCTAATAACATTAGCAACCATATTAGATTCATTATTTGTACTTTAAAGTGATGAACATTTAAAAAAAAAATAAAAAATTAAAGAAATACAAGAAACCAATAGAATATTGAAAGTACCCATGTTAAATATAATGAATAACAAGTAAAAGATGAGATGCGAAAAGGAAATTAAAGTAATTAAAAGAAAATAATATATTAGACATTGAATCTATATATGGAGGGGACTTAACCTTCACTTCAACTTCAAAGTAAACCTAAACCCTCAAGCAATTATTTCACAACAAGAAATATGGACCAAAAATATGAATTAGTTCCAAACACAAATTGACAATTTCAGAGTAGAAAATAGATGGATGACAATCCAAAAAAGGATAATAGCCTAATATATCAACTATACTTATTCTTGTTGATCTATAAATGAACGATTTATATCTCACTTGCTACACCACCATGATTACTTTATAGAGTTTTATTTATGAACTATTTTTATCTACCCTATACAATTATTTCTATAGTTGCAAGGTATATAATATAGCAACCAATGACACACTATTCTCCAAAGTAACCTACACATAACTAGTTAGAAACAAAATGGAAACACGTAACATAGTTATCACCAAAATTTTTCTTCAAAACCCTAAAGCAAGAAATTCCATGTGAATTCTAGTATTTTAGATCTAAACCAAATAAGTTTCAATATAATAAAGAATATATAAATTTTTATCCATGTCCAATAGCTTTAGGATTATTTAGTGAATTTTTTTAACAACTTATATTTGGAAAAATGGTGAGGGCTCCCGCTTAATCCAATCTTGAGGGATACTTATAACTTTAATAAAAAAATTCAAAAATGTTTTTACAAAGCATGTTAAACCTACAAGTGCTAGAAATCAAAGCATAAAGGAAAATAATTCAAAACATTAAGAGTAGAAGGATAGAGTCCCTAAGAGTCTCCATAAAATAAGTTTTTGACTTCAGATTATTCCTTTTTATTATTCTTTGGTGGTCCTTCATAAAAAACATTTGCATGTTCCCTTTCTCTCTTCTTATTTCTCATATTCTTAGGACAATTGCTTCTATAGTGACCCATCTTGTGACAATTATAGCATTCGATTTTGGATAGATCTACCTTCCTTCTAGTCCCTTTAGACTTCTTGAAGGTTTCTTTTTATTGTGATGAGCAGAATAGGCATTTGAAACTTTTCCTCTTCATTCTCTTTGTTTCTCACTAATGAAATTATGACTTCTTCTTGACTGCATGCACTCCATAATTGTTCAAATGTAGGAGTTTCCTTCCAATTGTTGGGACCTGATGAAAAGGCACTGCAAGATGTTGGTAATCCTAGAAGTCCAATGATTACAAGCTCCTTTTCAAGTACTATCTCATCGATTTCCTGGACTTCATCTATGATTCTAGCTATTATTACAAAGAAGGATGCCATAGTGTCTTCCTTGGTCATCTTTATAGTTCTTAGTTCATTCTTAAGACTTTCTATTTGACCAAGATTCTTGATCATGAATAATTTTGATAATGCCTCATACATCTCTTGAGAATAATCTATGTTGGATATATATGGGATGAGGTTGTCTTTTATTTTATCCACCATTAGTGTCATGGCCAACATATTTGTTTCTCTGAACTTTTCATTTTCTGCATCACTTGACTCATTTGTAGGATGTTTTACTTTTCCTTTGATTAGATCCAAGACTTTATTATTCTCGAGGATGAGATCTATCCTCTTTTTCCATGCCTTGTAATTGGATGCTCCTTTTAATTTGATTTCTCCCTTCAATGAGTTAGACATTGTTCTTGAAGATGGTAGGCTTGACTTCTTATATGATCGTTTTGCTTGATGACCCTTTATTCAAACTTCTTCCTTATTTTCCTTTTAATAGATCTTCAAGCTACCTTTTTCCTTCTTCTTCACCTTAGCTCTGATACTATTTTGGAAAATAAAAAAAGGAAGAAATATTTTCTTTCTGTTGATAATTACTTGTGATATTATTATGTTATTATTAACTTTCTTATGTTCTTGTTTTACTTTAATTCATCAAGCAATTACCAAAACAATAACACGAAGATCACATAAATCAGATGTATGCATACAACCAAGGAAAAACCCCTATCTAGGGGAAAGACCAACCAACAACTCTCTTAAATAGTTTCACAAGATGATCCAAGACTCCTTGACCAAGACACATACTTCCTCCAATCACCAAGTCAATGCTTCCTTTGTTCTTTAGATGATAATCTTCCAGCAACAACTTCATCCTAACATTTCGATCTTGCAACAATATAATTTAGAGGTTGATAGATCAAATCACAAGACAATACACGAATATTATCATATTATGAGTCATGGATGCTTATGGATTACTAACACCTTCTATTGAGTATTGAATGCCATGAATTGACATTATTTGATTCAAGTTTCTCCTCTAATCACCAAAATATGGATTGAATGTGTATTAATGATAGTGATTTAAGACACAACAATTGATAAATTTATCAACTAAAGTCTACCTCTACTAATTCAAATGTAATATTCTTGTTTTTGATATGGTCAAGATGGATGGTATTTCACCATGGCATTTTCCCATGGTATTTCACCATGGTATTTGCCCATGGTGTTTGCCCATGGTATTTTCCTTTATTTTGAGGAAAAATAATAAAATAAAGGTTTATAGAAAGTCAATCAAGCCTATAAAAGGAGAGAGGAGGAAAGCATTTAGGCATCCTAAGTTTGTTTGTCTTATTGTGTGTTTATTGAGAACTTGGCATGGCTAGTGCTAGCTTGATCTCGAGATGAAAATCCCATGGTGACATCTTTCTTGTGGATCCATCCAATATTCACAAATGGGCCTTAAATTCCTAGATTAGTCATTGATGAGAAGTCGTACATGCCATTGGTAGGGGCTTCAATATGACTTGTATGAGCATGTATCTTTGTATTCAATTATTAATATAAATAAGAGGCTGCATTTTCAGATCCCTTTTGTGTTCAGTGTATTTTATTGCAAGACTTTTAATTAGAACACTAAAGTGTACCTGATCTATTAGAAACTTTACGTTTGGATCTTAAAATGGTACCAGAGTTGTACATCCTTCCAGCCTGAGGGTTTGTTGCAGATCAACTTTGTAGAAGATCGAGGGATTACAAAGAAACTAGTTTTCGATGATCATAATCATCCTAGCTAGAATCTCAACAATTCCAGTGGTTCTCTATATCCACCTTAATTAGCTCATTAATGTCAAACTATTTTGCAAATGATCAAGCCATTGTGACCTCCATTTTGCAAAATATTTTTTTTAAAGGAGGCAAATAATATTTTGCCTCAAATATTTAATTGGTGAAAAGGGGCATAGCCATTTTTTGTTTTGTTTTTTAAAAGGGGCCAAATCCTTATTTAATATTCAAGAGCAAAGAAAAGGACCAAATTTTTATTGGATGAATTATATTATTTAGCGAATTATTTTTTTGAAAGGCTGAATATTTAGTTCTTGGCTGAAAGCCATTTTTTGTTTGTTTGGAAAATGCCATTCTTTAGTTAAAAAGACAAAATATTATTTAAGGTAGATGTCATTTGAAAATTTCAAGAGGCCATGAGCAAAAATGCATTTTTAAATTATTTTAATTTATTAAAAGTGCTAAGATGAGAGGAAAATAATAATATTTGGGCGGAAGCATAACCAAATGTTTATTTTGTTAAGGTTGTAGCGAAATAATTATCTTGAGCGGTCATATTAAATTTAATCAAGTTTCATGACTATTTTGGAAGCTCAGAGATCTACTTTGTAGCAGAATGAACATATCAATTATGCTTCCGCCTAAATATTATGATTTTCCTGTTTTTATTCTATAAAATTCCCTTACCACTAAGTACAAAGGAGTGCTTTTTTGACATTTTGGTCAAATCAAATAAGTAGTCAAAAAGAAAGAATACCCCATTTTGTGTAGAAGGAGAGATATTTGACGTCGTGACTTAGTACTTCTATTTTGGTGAGTTTTCTAAACTGTTTTCTTTTGCGCACTCTCATTTTCACAAATGTTGCTTTCACATTCATGGTTTTCGTTTTGACTTTCTTTCACTTTAATAAGTGGCATTTTCATGTTATCTTCACTTTGGCATGTGTCGCTTTCAAGGTCATTCACATGTGCAAGTGTCATTTTCATGTCTTCTTAGAATCGTAGGTGTCTCTTTTAAGTATGTTCACCCCTATATGTGCTGCACCTTTGCACATCACTAGAGTTATTTCTATGCACTTCTTTGCATTAAATTCTCTTACATATCTTTAGAATATGTGCTAGACATATTCCTACAACTCTCACGTGTTGATTGTTCCTAAATTTTTTCACAATAATCTTAAACATCTTGCTAAATTTCACAAGATTCATGATCACATTGATTTGTTTTACTTGTTTCTTCCTCTCACCCAAGGTCATGGTTTCTCACCCATGCTCTTAAAACTTCTAGTCTCTAAGTGAAATTAAGAAAGAATACGACATTATAATGATGAATGCAAAACATGATCAACATGGATTGTATTATGGTTGTGACTATATATCTCAAAAAGTGTCTCACTTCCTACATGGCAAGAAAATTAACATCTTTCTT
The DNA here is from genome assembly GCA_000404065.3 of Pinus taeda. NCBI lineage: Eukaryota > Viridiplantae > Streptophyta > Pinopsida > Pinales > Pinaceae > Pinus > Pinus taeda. The sequence continues at coordinate 90,625 of APFE031087663.1, forward strand.
AGATTTTTTTCAACATATTATTAAATATCTTGATCAATTGTAAGAGCATCATCATTGATTTGTTGTCTTTGTTTCTTGGTCTCACCTATGTTTTCTTTCTCTTTGTATTTGTTGCCTTTGTTTTCCTTATATATTATATTTGTAACGATTGTTATATCGACATTTAAATATTTGCTATATATGCTAATATTACTTTATTGATTGTCTCCCTAGGGCATTTCTCGACAAGGAAGAGGTGGTTGTAGTACAAGCACCTGTTAAATAACATGGAGCAATTAATATTGAGGATCAAGCTAATGATCCAATGGAAGAAGATAATGATGTTGATAACATAGTTGAAGAAGATGGGACAAATAGATTGATCCAGGAGACATTTAATAATGTTGGAATGGATGATGATGGAAACCAATATGATGACCATGCTTTTGATATACATGTACTTGAGAGGGTAAGAGGTTTAATTTCCCTCTAAAGCATTACTTAAATTTTAGGACTACTTCAGTTTCTTTGGCGCTTGGCCAAGATGTTTAAAATTCCACTTTCATTTCATCATCTCTTCAAGATGGGTGAATCAATATATTGCGTATTCATATTTAGAGAAAATTATGTTGCACCCTGTCCTATTGTAACTTGCTCCTCTTAACATGAATATGTGTCAAATTTATTTATTGGATTTTTAAAATTACAGTGAATAAGATACTTAAGAATAATTTGGAAAAAATTATTTATTATTATTATTATTGCAAGTTACAAATATCAAGAATTTATGACATAACAAAGTTGATACATCTCAAATCTACTTAAATTAACTCAATAGCCCATACTCTTTGGGCCTTATTACAAGGAACCAATATATCTTCTTACTAAATGCATTAATATAAAATTATAATACTAAATAAGAAAGTGTCATTAATGTAGATAAATTTATTAAGAAAAAGGAAAAGAAAACTCTAAAACTTTGATTGGTGAAACTATAAATCTTTATCTCACTTTTTTGCAAAATTGCGTTTAAAAATATATTTTGTACCTATATCAAAGCATTTTTAAGCTTCTAATCGAGGTATTAAAACATTCAAGCACCCTATAAAGCTCTTTATTAAGGATATTATATAATCATCCTAACATGAATTGAGATATTGGATGAGATTGATATAGGGTTAAAACTTTGATCAAGATTTATATTTTGATTTAGGTATATAGTTAGATATATTTTTTTTAAATAAAAGAATAAGAACACTATTAAACATACTTCAAAGTATTAAATACCATAAAATAAAATCACATTAACAAATTGATCCGGATTTAAACAAGAACGCAACAAATTACAGAGATAACCATATACACAAATATGCAGCGGAAATAATACTTCATTTCATTAATGGAAACTACTAAAATATGCTTACAATCAGAATGGAAATAAACTAGCTAGGGCGATGGTAGCTTATCTCTGAAAAGAGATGTGATGGCTACATGCCTCTGAACTGTGTTACAATGAGGCTCAAAGGCCTATTTATGGTTGAGAAACAATGAAAAGCCCTTCACATTCGAAAACCTAACCCTAGGAGATGAAACGCCAAACTGTGGGCCCCGTTTGGGGGTAAGTTGGTACATCAACTTCCCGGGGTCGTAACTTTAGCATATGATCTCCGTTTGACGCGTATAATAGCTCATTAGAAAGATCTATTCGAGCACTATCATTGTTGGAACGAGAAACATCGGTCCATTGCATGGACCCATGTTGCACCTGGATTCCCCAAAAAACGTCGTTTAGGGCCTCAAAACGGCTCCGGAAGTTCAGGACCCGAAAAACTGCTAAAAATAGTAAGTTGTGCTACAATTAAGGAAACTGAAAATGCTGAGAAAGACAATGGTGGGGGGTCCAGGTGGACTTGGCAGGTGGCCACCAATATCCACCTGGATCATTCCTCCCCCCTTAGGAAGCAATGGTCCCCATTGCGTTGAGCTCCTCCATGAGATGAGGAAACTTCTGCTGAACCTGTTCCCTGGTGAACCACTTGCCCTGCTGAAGGAGTTGGCCTGCCTTGACAACTCGATACAGTTGGATATTCTGTTGGCGAGTGTTCTTGATCTGTGTGTCCATGATCCGATCAGTTGCAGGTTGTTCCATGCAATCTGGATTTAATTCTGTGGGTTGGAGCTGTTCTGCAATGTCGAATGTGTCTAGTAATGGTGGAAAGTATGGCCGAAGGCGGTCCACATTGAACACTGGGTGCAGGCCAAGGAATGGGGGAATGCTGAGCTCAAATGCATTGTCTCCCATAGCCTTAGTAATGGTGTAAGGACCATATCGGAGTGGTCTTAATTTCCGATAGGCTCCAGTAAGGCGTTCCTTTTGCAAAAGCAACCAGACTTTGTCGCCCACCTGAAACTTGTGTGGCACCCGATGTTGATCATGTCGCTGCTTGTACTTGGCATTTGATTTCTCAAGAATGTCATGGACCTGCTGGCGAATATGTTGGATGCGCTCAATGAAGCTGGTGGCCTTATCTGTTTCGGACTGGACATGAGCTGAATTCATGTGAGTGGCTGCAAGTGGCATGGCCACATCAATGGGGCATAGTGGCTGGAATCCCAAACCCACCTGAAAAGGGCTATGGCCAGTGGAGCTGTGAAGAGCTCGGTTGTAGCTGTGCTGAACATAGGGAGGCTCTCGTCCCATGTGCGTGGATGCTTTGAGTTATACATGCGCAGAATGTGCACAATCATCCTATTGACAACCTCTGTCTGGCCATCAGTTTGAGGATGTAAGGCCGTGGACTTTGTGAGTTTGGTGTCCAGCATTGACCAGACACTGGACCAAAATGTGCTGAGAAACCGACTATCCCAATCTGAGATGATAGACTGTGGGATCCCAAAGTGCACCCACACTCGTTCGAAGAAGAGTTTAGCAGTGGCTTCTGCTGTGATATTCTTCTTGCAGGCCATCATAATGGCCATCTTTGAGAAGCGGTCGACGACCACAAAAACACAGTCATTTCCATGCTTAGTGGAAGGAAGGCCTGACATGTAATCCATGGAGATGGATTCCCAAGGTCGACTAGGGGCAGGCAATGGGGTATAGAGGCTGTGCTTCTTAATGGTCGGTTTGGCAATGGCATAGGCAGTACATGATCGGATGTACTTCCCAACATCCTGTCGAAGATTCGGCCAATAGAAATAGTTTTGCAGTACTGCCACTGTTTTCTCAACCCCGAAATGCCCAGCAGCCCGACTATAGTGTGCTTCCCCAATCATCTTGGCACGCTCGCTTGAAGGAACACAAAGGTGACCGAGGTGGCATAATAGGGCATCCTGGAGGTGAAAATCTGCAACTTGCCGACCCTCCAAGAGTGTTTGGTATGTGTGGCCGAATTCTGGGTCGCTTTTGTAGAGAAGTGGCCAATCAGAAGTCTCGTGCCCGCAAGAGTTGAGCACGGTAGTTAGCCCCATGATCGGTGGACGACTGAGGCAATCTGCAACATTATTGGTGCTGCCCTTTTTATACTTGATATTCCAGTGAAACTGTTGCAGGTATGTAGACCACTTCTGATGGCAATCATACTGCAATTTCCCTTGGGTCTGTATGAACTGCAGAGGTCGGTGGTCTGTGTGGATGACCGTTTCCTTCCCCAAAATGTAATTCTTCCATTGTCGGCAGGCCTGTACAATGGAATACATCTCCTTATCATAAGTGGGGTACTTCCGGATTGTGTCTGAAATGTTTCACTGTGATATGCCACTGGATGTCCATGTTGAGTAAGGACTGCCCCAATAGCATAGTCAGAGGCATATGTCTCGACCTCAAATGGTTGTTGTAAATCTGGTAACGCGAGCACTGGTGCCGTGCAGAGGCGATCTTTCAACTCCCTCAATGCCTTCTGTTGAGCTTCAGACCAAAAGAATTTTGCTTTCGCCCCGCCCTTGGTGACTTGAATCAAGGGCCAAGAAATATGAGCAAACCCCAACACAAACCTGCAGTAGAAGTTGGCAAGACCTAGAAAGCTGCGGAGCTCTGTTAGAGTGGTTGGAGAGGGCCAATCCCGAACGATTTGGACCTTGGCTGGATCGACATGCACCCCCTGTTCATCAATGATGTATCCTAGATATTGAACCTGGGTCATGCCAAAAGTGCATTTCTC